>JAVIAB010000051.1:91320642-91410642 GCA_032433765.1 Megaustenia siamemsis
ATATGACACATGACTAACATAAATATGCACATAAAGATATGAGATATAACTGACATAGACATGCACACGCAAAGATATGACACATGCCTAACATAGATATGCACACAAAGATAAGAGATATGACTAACATAAACATGCACACAAAGATATGAGATATCGCTAACCCAGACATGCACACACAAAGATATGACATATTATTAACACTGGTACACACTAAGATATGAGATATGACTAAACACAGACACACATAAAGATATGAGACATGATTAACACGGACACACCAAGATATGAGGTATAACTATCATGACTAACATGACACACACCAAGATATGAGCCATGGCCAAGCACACACAAGCTAAGATATGAGCCATGGCTAGGACAGAAACACAACACGATATGAGCCATGGCTTCACGAAAAAACACCAAGAAATGAACCATGTCTTCCACAGAAACACATTAAAGTGCCCATATGCTTGGGCTTGTTGTAGTCGGCAGACTCTTCTGAACGTGGGAATCACAGGCTTCGACAGTTGTTCGGAGATTTGAGAGTGCAGTCTGACCCATAGAACGTTCTCTTGCATGTACATATTCCCGATTGACTGTTCACAGGCGTCGTTGAAACAGCCGTCCGGACATTTGAGAGTACATATGATGTCACAGCCATCAGAACACGTCTGTTCGCACTGCAGCCCAAAATCACCATCGGGACAAGTGTCATTACAGCTATAGCAAAGATGTTTACATTGTAGGCATTTTCCGGATTTTTCCTCAAATAATGGACAGACACTGAGACAAGACCCGGAACAGTCGTGTCCATAGATCCCATGTGAACAGTTGTCGTGACACATACCGATGATGACATTGCAGCCTTTACTAAACCCACTACACATTGCACAAAACGACCAAAATGCTCGTCCAGACAATAGGTGTCTGTAAATGATTGCACTTCACATACCGTCAGTGCACCGTCGGCCTGCGAAATGGTTGGCGATAACTCAATCCCAACGTGTACCACTGGCGCTTGTGTTTTGACCATAACAGTGTTCACAGATAAATTAAGGTATGATATATCACCACACTGGGACACTACTCCGCCACAGTCAGAGAAAGCCCTGAGAGTGGCATACTTTACCCGAATCATAGTGCTAGCTCTATGATAGATTCAAATGGTGTGAGTCTTCTGGGACGTTGCACAGTTCAGATACCAGGAAACATAATTTGTTCCACTTCTCCATTGTGTGTGTGTGTGTGCAGTCATTGTCATAGTATAATATAATACAATACAATATAATACAATACAATAAAATACAATATAATATAATATAATATAATATTATATAATATAATATAACATAATATAATATAATATAATATAATATAATATAATATAATATAATATAATATAATATATAATATAATATAATATAATATAATATAATATAATATAATATAATATAATATAATATAATATAATATAATATAATATAATATAATATAATATAATATAATATAATATCATATAATATCATATAATATCATATAATATCATATAATATCATATAATATCTTTATATTGTTATTGGCTCTCCAGATATGAGAAATAAAAATAACATAATTTTCAGAAATAATATTTTGCCAAATAAAACTGAAATCTGCTAGGAAAGGAAAGAAGTGCATCTATTCTTTCTTTTTCGATCCTTCCTCATTTGCCTTTCAGCGTCGAGGGGAGATATTTGCGTTCTTTTGCTCTTCTGTTCGCCTCTGCTGCTGTTGTTTCCTAATGCTTCTAATATTCCATTGATGCATTTTTTTCTTGGCCGACCAATGGGTCTGGTATTCTCGCAACTTTTATTGAGGGCTCGTTGTGTTGTGTTTTGATCTTTCTGCCATGTCACGTGAACAAACCATTTTATCTGTTGTTTCCTTATATATTCTATTTTCGAGGGCCATTCCTAGCTTTTTTCGCAGTTCTTCATTTTTGATCTTATCTCTCAGACTGTTTCCTGTCTTTCGTTTGACACATTTGATCTCAGCAAAGGTTATTTTTCTTACTGTTCTTGCACCTAGGGTCCAGGACTGGCATTGGTAGTACTGTAACAGGGGAATGGTGAGAATGTGTAACAATAACATGAGTTTAGTGATTCAGGAAAACGTGGACATTTCACGGGGAGTGAGTGAGGGAATCAGCTCAGTTAGAATAAAGAATTCTCGGGATTCTGAAAGGCTTCATTTAGAGCACTGATAGGATAATGACTGATCAGTTCGGGATGTATGGAAGAAGGGAAGACCCATGTTCGTATATAGTTGAGGTCGAGAATCAAAGTTTTAGGGCAATAATAGACACAGGAGCAAGTGTCAGTGTTATTAAGGAGAGTGCTTACAGGTCCATAAGAGGAAAAGTGAAGTTATATAGAACAAACAATGGCCTAGAGTCCATAGAGTCCATTGCTAGAGGTGATAGGAAAAACGATGTTAGAAATTAAAATACGGAAATACACGAGACACGTGTTTATGGTAGTAAAGGGACTGATTAGAGTGATGGTATTGGGAAGAGACTTGCTAAATAGGAATAGGGTAATTAATAAATTATAAAACAAATAGAATACAAATAGGGAATACGGAAGTACAAATGGAAGATGACATACATGTAGTTACATTAGCAAGAGCAAGAGATGATGTAATTCTGAAACCCCATAGGGTGCATATCACATTTGCAAAAACGAGAAAGAACGATTACGTAAAAGCAAGGATAACGGTTGAGACGACAAGAGCCAAGGCCGAAATAATGAAGGAGCCAAATATACAAGTAATAGATGGCATTGTACAGAATAGGGAGCAACAACGTTTTTCCAGTTATGCTCATACATTTTTCAGGAAGAACGGTGAGAATAAAGAAAGGCAATATAATAGCACGAATACGGATACCACGTTCAAGAAAGATAGTAGTGACGTCTACAAGGGGGAAAACAAGAGATAAGACGCAAGGTCGGTGGAATAAACAGGATGAACATAGAGAACAGATATAAAGAAGAAACTAATCCAACATGGATAGATATAGAAGAGAAACACGGCAAAGCGCAATGGAGGATAGTGCTAATGACCAAAGATTGTGTATATAGTGGTGAAGTGTACAGAGGGGATGAGAAGAGACGTCAAGGTGTCTTATATAATAAGACAAAGGAAAAAGTGTAGAGGCGGGATTGTTAATCCAGAGGCGGTGCACTACACAGGGGATATGTTGCAGGATGCAACATAAAATACATTGCAGAAAGCAATGACTTAATGTATATAGTAAAATGGGGAGTGACGTCAAAAGGGCTTTTTTTGTTATAAGAGTTGAGAGCTGGCGAAATAGCCGATCCGGAAAGGAAGGACCACACAGAGGACCTATTGAATAGACGATAGGGAGACACATTGCGAAATGCAATGAGTGCACATATAGAAGGCATAGAGCAGTAATGTAAAGTTAGGGGAGATGTAGGAGGACATATTCAGCAAATAGTGGATATTTACAGAGGGACATGATGAAGGACTAGACTAGTTTAGTAACGAAACAAGGGATTAACAAGGGATTAACAAGGGATTAACAAGGGATTATCGGTAATGGACGGGCGACTGAGGCCTGGTCTGAGGGTTCTTCCTCTTCTTCTTCTTACCTTCCTCATCTGCCTTTCAGCGTCGAGGGGAGATATAATTTGCGGTCTTTTGTTTGCTCTTCAGTTGGCCTCTGCTGCTGTCATGTTTCCTAGTGCTTCTAATATTCCATCGACCAACCTTTTTCATTGTCGACCCTTGGGTCTGGTGTTCTCACAACGTTTGTTGAAGGATCGTTGTATTGTGTTTTGCTCTTTCTGCCTTGTCACGTGGCCAAACCATTGTATCTGTTGTTTCCTTATATACTCTATGGCGGGGGCTATTCCTAGCTTTTTTCTCAGTTCTTCATTTCTGCTCTTATCTCTCAGACTGTTACCAAGATGGCGGAATTGAGTCACGTTCTCTCTATCGATGCAGAAATTCCGTTGGATTCTTATCAACTTCGGGTTTCCGTTCCAATTTTCTGCATTCCAGTCGAAATGATGTTCTACTTGTTATATCTGCGCCATTGAATTGGCGTTGCACGCACAGCAATGCTCCGTTTTGACAATTCAAGTGTTGTGAATGCGCCTTCCAACGTCTAATGTTGATCTGCGTTTTACGTCATACAAAGTGCTGTTCAGTGACCATTTGATGGAGATGGTTGACGCAAGTTATTTACAAGTTACAACGCATTAATGTGGTGGGCTCCGTCAAGTCAGTCAAGTCAGCGTCTTTGGGAAGTTTGTACCATGTTTCGTTCGTTGTAGACTGCATTCAGTAGAGTAATCATGAATACATGGGCGCAGACATTTTGTGCGTGCTACGTCATCATAATGGATCATCGTGTGTCCCAAGACCGACCATGCGCTAATCTTGCGATCTTGCGTTTGGTGTGCATCGAGGATAACCTGACGACGAACTGTGTTTTGTATGTTCGGAGTTGGAGTCAAACACGATGTCCTAACATCATCAAGCGTCATACATTTACTATGACGATCATCATTTTCAGGAGGACGTGATCTTCCGTGCAATGTGATGGATAGGCGGCAGGAACCATTGAAGGCTATGTCTGCAAAGTGATCCTTGTTGCAGTTTCCTCATGTTCCAAGTCCGGCTTGTTGCAGGAGCTACTGAGTTAAGTGCTCTGTGCACACCGTGAGCTGTGTGTCTCATCCATTTTGATCATGTTTCGATACTCCAATTGTGTACGATGAATGATGATATCGTATGACAGGGAACAGTTGGCTGTGTTCACTTTCTGTGCGGTTTCGCCTTATGTCTTTTGGCGTGTGCTGAGACTGCTATGATGGGGACTACAGTTACCTTTCTTTGTTTGGAAGATGAGTTATAATTCGGATGATTCCACTGGCACGGGCGGTTGAGCAATTATGGATTTTAATTCGCTTGCAGTGATACCGAGGCCTTCCATAACCAATAACCAATAACTGTTTCCTGTCATTCGTCTAACATATTTCATCTCTGTAGAGGTTATTTTTCTTATTGTTCTTGCATCTAGGGTCCAGGTCTGGCATTGGTAGCACAACGTTGGGATGAAGATTGTATTGAGGGTTATATAGGGTCTATTATCAGAACCTTTGGACAATGCTGACGACATAGACTGACGGAGACGCTGCATAAGGAGAGAAGAAATAACTGCAGAGCAAAATAGATGTGGGTGAAATATACTAAGAAGGAGAGAGAAAGTAGAAAGAGGTCGCTGATAGGGATAATATAAGTAGTGGAGAAGATAGAAATGAGGAGGCAAACGGACCTGCCTCTGGCAAAAAACATAAGATATAGTACACAGAAGAGATAGAGTAGGGAGAGAGGTTAATGTAACATAGAAGAGAAGAGTAGTACATAATGGGGTTTAGTGATGGAAAAGGGTGAGCAGTAGTAATGAGATAATTGAACACATGTATATTTCACAAAACTAAAGTAGTAAGGACAGGAGGGGAAGATAGATAAAGTAGGAGTGTGAAGGTAGAGTGGTTTATGGTGCGCTTTAGTCGTCAGGACAGACAAACGGCTAAAATGGATTGGGGGCAAGTGTAACAGGGGAAGGGTGAGCATGTGTAAAATAACATGAGTAAGTGATTCAGGAAAACGTGGACATTATACGAGGAGTGAGTGAGGGAATCAGCTCAGTTAGAAAAACGAATTTTCGAGATTTTTGGATGATTCAGTTAGAGGGGAAGAGGATATAAGAAGGCCGAGGATTGGCAAAGAGGAAAGAACAATCGAATCACAAGGTTAGGTGGAGAGTTTTACTCATACGGTAGGCCTGGGAGCAGGATCACCGGAAGGCGGTTGCCATCAGGGCTTACCAACCTTCAAATATGGCGTGTTAAATGTTCATGTTAATTATGTGTGCGCTAGGAGTCAGCCATTGATTAGTGGTTAGTTGGACAATTGAAGTCTTAAGGTGAGGATGTGCGAGCAAGGAGCTCGCTAACTAATTCAGCTTTAGTTGGAAGCTGAGTATTTTGAATATTCATTATGTGTGAGCAAGGAGATCGCTGCTGATTTCGCTTTAGTTGAAAAGCTGAGTATTTTTCATATTCATTGTATGTGAGCAAGGAGATCGCTGGCTGATTCCGCTTTAGTTGAAAAGCTGAGTATTTGTCATATTCATTATTTGTGAGCAAGGAGATCGCTAACTGTTTCAGCTTTTGTTGAATAGCTGAATATTCCATGTTAATTATGTGTGAGCAAGGAGATCGCTAACTGTTTCAGCTTTTGTTGAATAGCTGAATATTCCATGTTAATTATGTGTGAGCAAGGAGATCGCTGTCTCAGCTTTTGTTGAATAGCTGAATATTCCATGTTAATTATGTGTGAGCAAGGAGATCGCTAACTGTTTCAGCTTTTGTTGAATAGCTGAATATTCCATGTTAATTATGTGTGAGCAAGGAGATCGCTAACTGTTTCAGCTTTTGTTGAATAGCTGAATATTCCATGTTAATTAAGTGTGAGCAGCCGAGGACTGATTAAGTCAATGGTTTTGTCTTCTTTGTGGTGTTACTGGTCAGATGAACTGTGAATAAACTTAGTCCTATTTTATGAGGGAACAGTTTTGGTCAGTCATTTCGTCAGTGTTGTGGGTATGAACGTTACGGTGAAGAACAAACAGTAGGGTTGCGGAGAAGTCTGGAGTCTGTATGGCCGTCCATCAGTGAAACAGCGCGAAGCACCGCTATACAGAGATCATAAGGGGAAGCTTAGCATTAATTTCCTGGCCAGTTTTGAGCGGCTGTTCCATCAAGTAAGAAGCAGTCAGGCAGTGACGCAAATCACGTGTCCATCCTTCCAGGAAGGCTGTCAGGGAGGAGGCCGACAGACAGTGGCACAAATCACGTGTCCATCCTTCCAGGAAGGCTGTCAGGGAGGAGGCCGACAGTCAGTGCAGCAGGCGACCAGCGTCAACGCCGACTTTGATTTGTGTCCAGTGGGGAGCATGGCTCGTCATTAACAACGTTATCATTAGTTTATGTCATCAGTTTGTGTTGACGACGCAGTGGTAGCGATTAGAAGTGAGAGTGTCGGATAGAGCACAAGGTTGGGATGAAGACTGTATTGTATAGTGCCCGTTTTGCCTCTAGAGTTATTTCCTTGTTGGACAATAGTGGTGATAACTGCCCAATGATTTGACAAGATTTAATGCATCCTGAGTTTATCTCTGCTGTTTATGAATTGCTGTTTGTCACTAAACTTTCTGGATTTTTGAATTCCTCTACTTGTTTTAGTTGCCTGCCTTCTATAGTTATGTTGGTGTTCTGTTTTATTTTGGCGACAGTCATGACTTCTGTTTTACTGATGTTGATTTTCATATATTTTGTGCATGTGCTTTTGAGTTTGTTTAAGTGTTCTCGTAGGTCTTTAATTTGTCCATGTATTAGTGTCTGCAAATAAAGGCTTGTTAATCTCCTCTGTCTCTGATGGGTTGGCAAACTTGCATATATAGTCCATGTATGTAATAAACAGTAGTGGTGATAGTGCGCACCTCTGTATTACACCTTATTTAACTTCGAAGTGGTCTGTGTAGCCTGCTGCTATTCTGACTGTGCAGCTGCTGTTGATGTAGAGACTTTTAATTATGTTGGCTAGATTTTGGCTTACTCCCTATGTTGTTCGTATCTCCCACAGTTTTTCTCTATTTACTCTGTCGAATGCTTTTTCCTAATCAATGAAATTGATTGTACACATTTTGCTTCTGTTTTGTCGTATTTCTGCAAGCTATTTGAAGGTGAATAGAACGTCAGTGTATCGTGTTTTTTTTCGGAATTCCATTTGAGAATCGCTTAATTGTAGCTTAATTTTTGGTCTCAGACTTTTTTTTCCAGAATTTTGGCTCTCCGCTTTCCAACATGGCTGACTTTTTCTCTGTGAACAAATTCTCTCTCTCTCTCTCTCTCTCTCTCTCTCTCTCTCTCTCTTTGTCTGTGTTTTTTTATTTCTCTCCATAGAATATGAGATATATATATCGTTGCTTGTGTCAAGATATTTTTTTAAACATTCTTCAGCCGCAACTGAACAAGGTACTTCTGTTTATTAAAAAAAAACGCTTTTGTTTTGAAAATTTTATAAATTACGATTCCATAAGATTTATAGAATTAAAGTTTATTTAGATAGCCATGAGTCAGATTTGTAGATAGAATACACACACGCTTTATTTTACTTTATCATCATAATTATCATCATCATGTGCACGTTCACTTTGTTACAGTTCAAGGGTGACTCAACCTATCCTCACGACTCTTAGATAGTGCTCAGCTGTCGGATTTTCTTGTGTAAAAATATTCCACACGAGGTTTTCACCCTAATTCCCCTTTCTCACACGGCACTCACGGGTAATTAATAAAGAACGCGCAAACCGTATTTCTACACACAGCTCTCCACTTCCCATTTCATGCATCGGTTTTTTTTCTTTATAAGCTTGCAGGGTTTACACACTCATGATAACAACACGGTGACAGTCCCTTTCTGCGCCGCTTTTTCCACAATTACACACTAACTTCTCTCTTACGTACTCTCTGAACTTAGAACCCAAAGTTCACCTCATTAATTATGCAAACATCCGACTTGACCTCATTACTTGTGCAAATAACACATTTCCACATTCAATAAACGTTAAAAAAATTACCCATTCACCCTCAAAACACATTTAATTTTGAGGCTAACTAACCCATTTTACCTACAATCACATTCATCAAGTGGTTGAGACGTGATATCACCCCAGGCGTCCCTACTTTTCTAGACAAATAAGAAGATACTCATTCAATGCAGAGTGAACCTTTGGATTATATTCTTTAAAAATGTAAACAAAAGATACAGCATCCCATAAGCAATGGCAACACCAAACAGCCAATGAGACACTGATAATTAGATTTTAATGCTAAAGGTCAGAGTTTACAAATTTTAGAAAAAAATACAGACTTAATTGGAGGCTTTATCAAACTATGAGTAAAAGTGCAAGTACAATAGATAATAGAAATAGCATTGAAACAATTACTATCAAAAGTAGGCAATGTGGCAAAGAAAGGGAAAAAATACAAATTAACTTCTAAAAGGGCAGAAGAAATATTTGGAAAAAATAAAAGTGAAAATATCCTAAATATTATCCAACCTTCACCTTAGTTATGTGTAGAAGTAAAAGAAGCAGTTAAGAAGAAAAACGGAAGCATATATAGTACAGATAACTGACCAAATGAAAGAAGATGGCATAAATTGCAGGATTCATCGTAGAGGAACCAAGAAAATAATCAAAATAGTGAAAAAGGAGTTATGGGAATGCTTTGAAGAGTCATTGGAAGAAAATGAGAGATCAGCTTTAAGAACCTTTTCAGAACGGTTAGAAATATAAGAGAAAGATATGAAATATATAACCCAACAGAAATAATTATTGGCCCCAATAGAAGTTTTCTAAGAGACCTATTAAACCTATCTCACATATGGAGGGAATACTTCAAGGAGCTCCTTAATCCCTTAGGGGAGTTTCAGAATAGGACAACATAGGGCCAGGAAATAACATCACTAGAACCAGACATTTTAATGTCAGAAGTAGAAAGGGTGGCCAAAGAGTCGCCAAGAAACAAATTGACAGGAGTAGATAGATTACCAACATACACAATACAAGCAGCAGGAAAGTTTAGCTTCCATGCAATACAGGGACATCTCATTGTTAATACACGTAGGCAAAATACATGCCAAGATTATAGATTTCAGATTAGGAACTACTATAGAACCCCAGTTAGCAGAAGAACAGATGCAGTTTAAAAAATATGCACAGATGTAATCTTAAACTGAAACAGCTAATGGAGTAAAACATAGACTATACAAAAGGTCACTTCATAGCATTTGTTGACCAAGAGAAAGCTTTAGATGGGATGGATAGAAATGTATCGTAGCAAACATTAACTTAGTATGGAGTAAGTAACCACCTTATTGATATTTAAGTGGATTTATTCTTCCTTTTGTGTCGTGTGTTCGCGGTTCGATAGCAAGCATATGGTTCGACAACAATGGCGTCGATAGTCGGGTGTGTTCAACCCGTATGTGAAAAGTCTGCGACGGTGGATGGGGCGAATGAATTAATTGAAATAATCAACGGCCCAGAAAGCAAAAAACAGCAAAGTGTGTGATACACATGAGGCATTTTCAGAACACGAAAGGCGAAAATGGCACACCACCGTGAAAGAGATTGGAGCCTCATCACGTAACAATCCAAAGAAAGCCATGGAGAGAAATTCTAACTACCGTATTAAGAACGAATTAAAAATAGCTACATGGAATGTTAGGAAAAGACAAATCGGCAGACCTAAACTACAATATAGAAATATCTGTAAATCATCTCTGAAAGACTTCTCCATATGTGAAAATGACTGGGAACATCTGGCAAGTGATCGCACATCATGGAGAGCATGTACAAGGAACGGTATAACATCATTTGAGACTGTGCTAAGGCAAAACTTAGAAGAGAAAGTACTCATGAAAAAGGATGGAAAACCCTGTGGATCAGTGAGCCTGACTAGTTCATTATGTGATCGCGCGTGTTTGTCAAACATTGGTAGAATTAACCACGAGAGAAGCTGTTCGACAAAAACAAAACCTCAAAAAAATACTCAATAGCCTCCACTAGACCGTCTGACAAGATGAAAAGGGCCATATATGGTATAGAAAACAGTCACCAACAGAACTGATACGATGCACTGTAGTAGAAGATTGTGGAGTGACGTGTTCCCTACACCAACCGGTATGGCACATGATGATGATGATGATGGCGAGGGATCTCATGGCATTCTTCAAAGATGTACAAACTATTTTATTTGTTGTAGTTTATGTATGCAATTTTAGATAACTTCAGTGCTTATTTTCACCCTCTTCACTCTCTATTCTTTGTTCAAAGACAAGAGTTATTGATGAAGTTCTGTTTCTTTAAGCGATTAATGCCCGATTGTCAACAAAGAGTAGTTTATTTATGTCTTTATTTTGTGGATTGACATCCTTGTATATTTTGTCAATGTAAATGATAAACAAGAGTAGTCACTATAAGCCACCTTGTCTTACTCCAGATGTCACTGAGAACGGTTTACATGTTCCTTTGTTTAGTTCTAATTACACTTCTGCTGTTACTATATAAATTCATGTTCCTTTGTTTAGTTCTAATTACACTTCTGCTGTTACTATATAAATTCATGTTCCTTTGTTTAGTTCTAATTACACTTCTGCTGTTACTATATAAATTCTTGCAACATCTAATAAGGTGGTTCATCATCATCATCATCGTGTGCCCTCTCCGCAACGAAGGTTGGCTACCATGGATCGCCATTCTACTCTGTTTCTTGCTTTGATGGTGCAGGCTGGCATAGATTGACTTGTCCATCTTTTGATGTTACTCGTCCATGTTAGTCTTAGTCTGCCTCTGCCTCTTTTACCTTGTATTTTTCCTTCCAATATTACTTTTAGTAGGCTGTTGTGTCTTTTAACGTGCCCCAAAAATTTAATTTGTCTTGTCTTTATTGTGTTCAGCAGTTCTCTTTTTGTTTTCAGTTGTTTTAAAACTTCATCGTTTGTTATCTTTTGTTTCCATCCAATTCTACCTATTCTTCTATAAATCCACATTTAAAAGGCTTCAATTTTCTGTTCTGTTTTCTTGTCTAATGTCCATGTTTCTGCACCATACAGGAATATTGAGAAGATGTAACATTTTGCCATTCTTAGTTTCAGCCCTGCTGATATTTGTTTTGTTGTTAGTATATTTTTCATGGCATTAAAATTACTTTTTGCCATACCTATTCTTTTGTTTATTTCGGGTTTGCATTTTCCATCATTGGTTATAATATGTCCTAGGTAGTTGTAACTCTGGACTGTCTCCAGATGTATTCCCTCCACTGTGATATTTAATTGTAGGTCTTGAGAATTTTCTTTGTTTATGATCATAGTTTTAGTCTTTTTGATATTCATTTCTAGTCCATATTTTTTGCTTGTTGTGTTTATCACATTAAGTAAGTGTTGTAGGTCTTTAGGATTTTCTGCTATTAGAACAGTATTATCAGCATATCTTAGGTTATTGATTATCTTTCCATTAATGTTTAGGCCTGGTATATCTGAGATGTTTTTAAAGATTTGCTCAGTGTACAGATTGAACAAGCTTGGTGATAGGATGCATCCTTGTCTTACTCCTCTTTTTATGTCCATGGGTGTAGAGTTCTCCTAGTTATATCTTATTATTGCTGTTTGCTCCCAGTACAAATTACATATTAGTCGTATGTCTGCGTCGTCTAGGTTTATATCCTTTAGGCAGTCTATAAGTTGGTTATGGTGTATTCTATCGAAAGCTTTGGTGTAGTCTATAAAGCAGGCATATACTGGTTTGTTTACTTCTGTGTACTTTTCAATCAATGTTCTCATGCTGAATATGGCTTCTTTTGTCCCACTGTTTTTCTTGAATCCAAATTGTTGCTCCTCTAATTCAGTATTGATTTTATTCTGAATCCTTCCCTGTATAACTTTTAGTAAAATTTTTGTTACCAGGCTCATTAGGCTTATTGTTCTGAAGTCACTGCATTCAACTGCACCATTCTGTTTAGGCAATGCAATGAAAGTTGATGTTTTTAGATCGTTTGGTATGAATCCTGTATGGTATATGTCATTGCATATGTCTGTGATCACTTCGGCGCCAAACTTTTCTAGAGCCTGTATCATCTCTATCTGTATATTGTCAGGCCCTGCTGCTTTTCCCTTTTTCATTGTTTTTATGGCTTTTTCTACTTCGGATTTCAGGATTTTATAGTTGTATGTACATTTTATGTCTGGCTTTTTGTCCCTTTCGTCATGAAATAATTCTGTTATATATTCTTGCCATCTATCTATTATATCTTTGTTGTCTGATAGCATTCTTCCCTCTTTGTTTGCTATACATCCGATTCCTGCAGCTTTTTTGTCTTTATTCGTCATTCTCTTTATTTCTGTGTGCATCTCTCTTAGGTTTTGTTACATTCTCCGTATTTCATTGTCTATATCCTTGTATCTAGCAGTGTTTTTCGCTTGTCTTCTTTCTTCCATTTTTTTAAATATTTTGTCTGTTATACATTTTTATTTTTGTTACTTTCCTTTTTGGGCAAGGTGTTGCAGGATTCTTGCATGCTGTTTTTTATGCATTGCCATTTTGTTGTGACTTTTTCCTCAGGATTTTCTCTTCTGTACTGCTCAATCCCCTCTACTAGTAGCTTCTGATTTGTGTTCTTTACTTGTACAGTATACGTTTCTTGTACATCTTTCTGGTTTAACGCTGTTATATCTATTGGTGTTGCTGCATTAGTTTTTTGTTTGTTTCTCCTTAATTTGATTTTCATTTTTATCATTACAGGATTGTGGTCTGAATTAATATCTGCTCCTGGGTAGGTTTTGGCTTTCTTGACGCTGTTCCTGAATCTGTCTTTTATCATTATGTAATCTATTTGATTTCTCTTCTTGTCTCCAGGGCTTTTCCATGTGTATAATTTTCTTTTCTCTTGCTCAAATATTTACCTTTTCCTACTTTAGCGTTCATATCACCCATTATAATCAAGATGTCTGATGATTTCACTTGCTTCACAACTGTGTTTAGATCTTCATAGTATGCCTCTATTTGTTCGTCTGTATAGTCTTGAGTAGGTGCGTATGTCTGTAATATTGCTATGTCGAATGGTTTTGCCTTCATTTTTATTAGTATATTCCTATCATTATATGTCAATTTAGTATTTATGTATTTTAGTAGTTATCGTTTTATTAGAATGCCTACTCCACTTTGATGTTCTTTTGTGTTTCCTGAATATATAAATATATATTTATCGTCTTGTATGTATCCACTTTCCTTCCATCTTGTTTCCGATATTCCTAAGATATCTATGTTTAGTCGTTCTGTTTCTACCATAAGATTTTCTAGTTTTCCTTGTTGGTATAAGGTCCTAACATTCCATGTAGCTATTTTTAATTCGTTCTTAATACGGTAGTTAGAATTAGTTCACCATACAGTATTTGCCTAGGAATGCGCATTTCTTCCATTCGTTGGACATGCCCCAGCCATCTTAGCCTTCGACTTCTGAGCATCGACATGATTGTTGGGGTCTTAGCACGTTGCAGGACAGTTAAGTTGGTTATTTTGTCCTGCCATTTGATAATTATTTTTCGGAGACATCGCATGTGGAAGACATTTAGTCTTTTTTCCTGGTTTGAGTATGTTGCCCAGGTTTCAGATCCATATAATAGTGTGCTAAGCACACAAGTTTGATATATTAAGAGTTTAGTCTTCAGTGTTAGTTTCGTGTTGTTCCATGCCCTTTCTGTGAGTTTGCCGAAGGTCGTAGCTGCCTTACCAATTCGACTGTTTATTTCTTCAACAAGAGAGATGGTTTGCGTAATGGTGGATCCAAGATATGTAAATTTCTGTACTGATTCTAGTGGACAATCTTTTAGAGTAATTGATAGAGGTTTGATGTCGCCTTGACTTCTTAGTATTACTGTCTTCTGAGCATTAATTGACAGTGAATAAATGTCACATGCTTTGTCCAGGTTTTTGATCAGCGATTGTAGGGTGGCCTCACCATGAGCGACTAGGGCAGCATCGTCAGCAAATAAATATTCTTTAAGTAGGACAACATTTGTTTTGGTTTTTGCTCTTAGTCGTGCTAGGTTGAACAGTGAGCCATCTGGTCTAGTGCGAATGTAAATATCTCCTGAGCTGTTTTCGAAGGCGTAATTTATGAGGGTAGCAAAACATATACTAAAAAGGGTGGGGGCGAGGACACATCCCTGTTTCACTCCGTTGTTGACTCTGAAACTCTCTGATGAACTCCCATCAAAGTAGATTTTACCATTCATGTCTTCATGGAAGGACATGATCAGCCTAAGTAATTTAGGTGGGCAGCCTATGCTTTCTAACACCCTGTAGAGCCCATCTCTGTTTACTGAGTCGAAGGCCTTTGTTAGATCCACAAAGGCAATATAGAGCGGCATATTTTGTTCTCGACATTTTTCTTGTAGTTGTCTAAGTGTGAAAATCATGTCTATGGTTGATCTCCCGGCTCTGAAGCCGCATTGAGACTCGGGAAGAACACGTTCTGCAAGTCTATACAGGCGTTTTAGTATAACTCTAGCAAACTCCTTGCCGGCTGTGCTAAGGAGAGAAATGCCTCTGTAATTATTGCAATCGCCCCTGTCTCCTTTGTTTTTCTACAGCGTTATGATCTTATACGTTGGACATGTGATGAGAAGAGATAATAATCGAATAGCAAAGCAAGCCCTCATATGGGAAACAACAGGTAAAAGAAAAAGAGGAAGACCCAGGGAGACACTGAGAAGAACATTGATGAGAGAGGCAAGAGCAGCAGGAATCGGCTCCCTCAATGAGATAGAACTGCTTGCACAGAACAGAGACAGATGGCGAGATTTGATAAAATATCTTTAAAAGAAAACTGCTAGAACAAAAATTCATATAGGAGAAGGTGTATCTTGGTCTACGCCCTATGGGCCGGTTACGGCTCGAAAGGTCAATAGATAGATAGATAGATAGATAGATAGATAGATAGATAGATAGATAGATAGATAGATATGATCTTATCATTTCTCATATCATAAAGTATTTCTCCTTGCCTCCAGAATTTGATTAGCAGTTTGTATAGATGTGGAAGTAGTACGTTTTAGTTTTCCTTTAGTACATCTGTGGGAATGTTGTCATTTCCTGCAGCTTTTCTTCTTGAAAGGTCATTTATAGCGTCAGCAAGTTCGTTCATAGTAGGCTCAACGTCCAGCTCAGACATTGTAGGTATAGAAGTGTGTTTGCTGGTCTGTCATCATGGTATAGGTTGGAGTAGTGTTCAACCCATCTTTCCATTTGTTGTCCCTTATCAGTAATAGGTTCTCCAAACTTGGATTTTAGGGGGCTAAAGCAGGCCCAGAGTAAGATGGACAGACACTATAAATGAAACGCTACAACAACATTAGTTGGTAACGGTTGAAGCTGCCCGAAAAGTAAGAAGCAGAACCTTGTATCTCCCCCAACAGCTGTAGGGCACAAGAAGAAGTGAAGAATATAGTATATAGAAGTGAAAAATATAGTATATAGAAGTGAAGAATATAGTATATAGAAGTGAAGAATATAGTATATAGAAGTGAAAAATATAGTATATAGAAGTGAAGAATATAGTATATAGAAGTGAAAAATATAGTATATAGAAGTGAAAAATATAGTATATAGAAGTGAAAAATATAGTATATAGAAGTGAAGAATATAGTATATAGAAGTGAAGAATATAGTATATAGAAGTGAAGAATATAGTATATAGAAGTGAAAATACTTGTGCCAAGCATCCACTCTTCTCTGTATGTTGCATAATGTTTGATTATTTCTCCTTTTAAATTACATCGGTTGTTATAACGATACCTAAAGATTTACAGGCCAATATCGTTGATCTTGTATCATCATAGTTCTAAGTTGCTATGCATGCACTGTAAGGGAGCCGCGATAGCTCAGTGGTTAGTGAACTGCACTACAAAGGACAAGAGGTAGGGTTCGATCCCAACCGACGGCCTCCGGGTTCACCCAGCCTTAAATGGGTACCGGTTTTTTTTTTTTTTTTTCTGGGAAAGTAAAGCGGCACGGGCGTAATACTGACCACATTACCCCAAAAATCATGTACTGTAGGTATGTACAATTTATGATCACTAACACTATTGTCCCTATACGCCACTTGGTGTGACAGGGGCTCTTTACTTTACTTACTATGCATGCACTATACTATAGTTTCAACCTCATATTGTTGCTCTTGTACCTCCCTTTGTTCCAAACATATTATGTAGCCCCTGTATCAACCTGTAGCCATTACCTCTTACGGCTGCACCGGTTTTATGTTACAGCCACTACCTTAAGTTGTAGCCTCAGTACCATCTAAGAGCAATTGTTTTATGTTATACACTTTATATAGATGGGAAAATTTGAGGGATAAAGAGATAGCGGGAAGCAAAGAGAAAAGATACTAGACAGCTTAAGAGAATGGCTTGGCAGAAGGTTAACAACAGAAAAGATAAATAACTGTCGAGATCGAAAGTTGTGGAGAGACATAATCACCTAAGCCAGCAGGCCCTGTACTTGATGAGGATGATGATGATGACAGATGGGGTGAAATGGACCCTACGCTTGTGACAAATGAATGCACACTCTGGCACTCTCCATAAACGGAAATGCTACAGAAAATGATATTACTATACCTTACTAAGATCACTTCACGGTGAGTTAAAAGGGGCGTCAGTAGATGTATTTAACATTAAATTATTTATTTATCGCTGTAACTTGATAAATGACTACACAATTGTTACATTGTAGAGTAAAGAGCTCAACTGTTCATCGTTTTTGCTGCTTTTTGAACTAATTAGGCTAGGTTGTGCATACACTTTTGTGTGCCTTTTCGTGCGCTGCCCTTTGCTTATTTACCTAGTTGACTATATGCTTGTTTGTTGGAGTCATACGAAGATGTGTGGGTATTTATTCCTGTTGAGAGCTTAGACTACTTTAGTTGAGACTTCTTTGTTCACTTCCTCTTGTAATTGTTCCGATGGAGATAACACATTTGTGGTTATCGCCCTTTTGGCGGTTTCATTCATTGTCTTTTTTTTATGCTTCAGCGCTTCTATGATGTTATCTGTCCATCTTACTCTGGGTCTGCCTCTTGCACTTGTGCCTTCTCCTCTTGTAATATATGTAGTGTATGGTAAGATGACCCTTTTATTTTAGGGTAACCCCCCTCCCCCTTTTTAGCCTTTTATTCTTCCGATCATACTTGCAAGGCAGCAGGGCCGCGGTAGGTTATACTGTCTACTACAGACAGTTGTAGGTAAAATTACCAGGTGCAGATTGCAATAGTGATTATGTACCAGTTGAGGTAATGCTTAAAGTAAAAATAAAAATCGCAAAACGATTATCAGTTAATATCAGATTACATTTAGTTTTCCTCAAATAAGACAAGATGTTACAAGACAAATATAACTTCACAATTCAGAGCCGGCACAATGTAATAGCGAAGAGACAAAGCATTGATGAAAATTGGGAAATGCTAAAAGAATTATTCCAGCAAACATCAAAACAGTTCATACCACCAGAGAGGACAAATTCAAGAAAGAAAAGTTTAACAGATGACATTTTGCAACTAATGGATACAAGAAGAAGAAATAAGGATAACAAAGATGAGTATAAGAGATTAAATAAAGAAATTGTAATAAAAAGACAATGAAGCAAAAGAAGTGTGGCTAAAAAAGAGATGCAAAAACATTAATATATAACAAAATAGAGATGATAAAGCTATATACAAACAAATTTAAAATTAACAGGAAGAAAAACGCAATCAAAAACTGGATGTTTAAGATTAAAGGAAGGAGAACTGTTGATTGAACAAGAAAACATAAGGGAACGATGGACAGAATACATTAAAGATCTTTATAATGATGAAAGAACAGAAGTAAATATTAAGGATAATGGAGATGTACCAGAAATACGCAAAGAAGAAGTGGAAGACGCCTTGCGCAATATGAAAGCAGGACAAGCTCTTGGACCAGACAATATAACTAAAGAAGAGATTGTAGCCATGGGTGATTTTGAAATAGAAATAATAACAAAAATATTGAATGATATCAACAACGGCGGATATATACCAGACGGCCAGATCAAATTAATATTCATTTCCCTAACAAAGAAATCTGGTGCGATTGAACGCAATGACCATCGTACAATAAGCCTTATGAGTCACATGACTAAGATACTACTAAGAATCATCATGCGAATAGTGCAAAACAAAATCAGTCCAGAAATTAGCGATGAAGAACAAGTATATAATCTTGTTATATTAAACATTATAACAATATCTTATAAGAACAAGTGGAAGAATATTAAAACAGGTAAATGGATTTAAATATTTGGGAACTTTGTTAACCTCAGACGGAAGATGAACAACAGAGGTGAGATGCAGAATTGTTCAGTCAAAAGCAGCTTTCCAAAAAAATGAGGAAGATAAGTCTGCAATCTTTTTTTGACAATAGAAACAAGAAAAAGAGTTCTTAAATTTTATGTAGAGCCAGTCTAACATATGGATGCGAATCATGGACAATAGGACAACAGACAAGAAAATCACTGGAGTCTGTAGAAATGTGGTTTTTCATACCATATTTTGCAATACCATGGACAGCAAAGAATAGTAATGTAATCGGCCTGAAAGAGGCCAAAGCAAAGAGAGAGCTAATTTCCAATCAATATTTTTTGGTCATATAATGAGAAGTGAACAGCTGGAATATATTGTAACAACTGGAAAAATTAAGAGATGATGAGATAGAGCGAAGTAAGGAAAAAAGTTACCAGACAGCTGAAGAGAATGGCTTGACAGAAGACCAATAACAGAAATGATAAATAACTGTCAAGATCGAAAGTTGTGCAGAGAAATGATCACCTACGTCTGCAGGCATGGTACTTGATGATGGTAAGGAACTCCTGGGATTCTTTCTAGATGGATAAATAAGTTCATATTTTTTAAAAATGTTTTTTAATACGTCCCTGAGGGCATTCAGAATATCGGAACGGTCTATCACCGTTCCACACTCAATATCAGCCAAAGTAGGAAATCTGTCAGTCAATCATATCAGGGGAAGAGGTATGTTCATAACACTCAGAAACAAAACTCACTAATAATAAGAAACAGAAAAAAACACAAACAAACCCTCTAAGTGGACTATCGTCTATTGTTCTTTGTTTCTTTAATGTTTTTTATTAATTGCGATTTTTTCCCGAGTGTTGTAAACATACATCTTCCCCTAAAATGATCCGCCTATCTGTAGCCACGGAAGTTACCCTCCATACTAATATTCATTTATTATTATGTGTCTAAAGTCTGTCAGCACGTTCATTACCTCCTACATCCGCATGCCCTGGCACGAAACTGAAGAAGGCACTTTTTAGAATAAACCTCCCTAGAGACCTTTAACCACTGCCGTCGAGCACAGCCAGTTGCGATCTTTCTGAACATACTCGTTGAGTCACTGAGGAAACATACATGAGTATAAGGCTGTATCTCAAGCCGTGCTAACGTTTTTGTAACAGCCATAATTTCTTTGGTCAAACGAACTTTGTTGTTAATGCAAATGCGCACCTGTCTCCCTTCACAGCTCTGTCATCAACTTGAGCCGTGAAAGAACACGAGCTCTGTACGAGCATAATAACAGATCCATCTGTGTAAAAACTGCGTCGCTATTGGAAGAGTTCTCAAAAATAAAGGCTTGCACTAAATGACCTATGAGTTTTGTTGTCTACATTCTCTACCTAGTATGATGACGACAAGAAAACACGTCCCGCCCTTTGACGACGCTCGTATCCATTCTTCCCATAGCTCTATATCCTCCATTGCAAACACAAACTGAATAATATCCATAGCCTGCCCATCCATGATTTTCCCCTTTTTAGTCTGCTGCCTTTTGTACCCAGAAAGTCACTGTATAGGGAGCGAAAAATCTAGACTTTGCAGATGTTAAAGTGCTTCCAAGTGACAATATCAACAAGATGCAAAATATTACAGATACCATCCATGACCGTAAAAAGGACTTGAAATCAACAGGGACAAAACAAAAACAATGAAAAATAATACCCAGAGAACAATATATATAAGAGAGTAGACCACTCTCTCTCTCTCTCTCTCTCTATATATATATATATATATATATATATATATATATATATATATATATATATATATCGGCTCATGCTGACGCGTTTAAATGTCTTGTGAAACAGTCTAGTTGTGAAATAATGTGTTGCTATTCCCTGTTGTTGTTATATTTACGTTTGACGAATGGATGGATTGAGAATTTATGGATATTTCAGTGGAATATTGTTTATACTTCTTGTGTTAACGTGTTTAAACTAGCATCGATGGGACAACGTGTTTTCGCGGTTTGACAGGCAAACAAATATTTTGACAACAATGGCATCTACCGGGAATGTCTATCCCGAATGTACAAAGTCTGAGACGGTTGATGGGGCGGAAGAATTAAAAATGATCAACGGCTCAGAAAGCGAAAACTGCTAAGTGAACAAGAGGCCTATTCAAGTCACGAAAGGCGAATATGGTTGACCACTGTGATAGAGGTTGGAGCCTCACCACGTACTATTCCAACCGAAAAAAAAGGCGTAGAGAAAAATTCTAACTTATGTCAGAAGAAATGATCTACGAATATGTACATGAAATGGTAGGACTGTTTACTTCTTCTTCTTCTTTCCTTCCTCATCTGTCTTTCAGCGTCTAGGGGAGATACAATTTGCGGTCTTATGCTCTTCTGTTCGCCTCTGTTGTTGTTATGTTTCCTTGTGCTTCTAATATTCCGTCAATTCATCTTTTTCGTGGTCGACCCTTAGGTCTGGTGTTCTCACAACGTTTGTTGAAGGCTCGTTGTGTTGTGTTTTGATCTTTCTGCCTGGTCATGTGGCAAACTAATTTTATCTGTTGTTTCCTTATATATTCTATGGCGGGAACTATTCCTAGCTTTTTTCTCAGTTCTTCATTTCTGATCTTATCTCTCAGACTTTCACAGACTCTTTCTATCTATCTATCTATCTATTGACCTTTCGAGCCGTAACCGGCCCATAGGGCGTAGACCAAGATACACCTTCTCCTATATGAATTTTTGTTCTAGCAGTTTTCTTTTAAAGATATTTTATCAAATCTCGCCATCTGTCTCTATTCTGTGCAAGCAGTTCTATCTCATTGAGGGAGCCGATTCCTGCTGCTCTTGCCTCTCTCATCAATGTTCTTCTCAGTGTCTCCCTGGGTCTTCCTCTTTTTCTTTTACCTGTTGTTTCCCATATGAGGGCTTGCTTTGCTATTCGATTATTATCTCTTCTCATCACATGTCCAACGTATGACCATCGTCTTTTCTTTATTACTGAAGATATTAGTGGTTGATTGGCGATTTCTCTAATTTCCTCGTTTGTTTTGAATTCGTTCCATTCTATACCAAGTATTTTCCTTAGACATTTATTTTCGAATGCGTTCAACTTTGTTTCTATATCTCTTGTTGTTTTCCAGCTTTCACACGCATACGTAAGGGTTGATAGTACATTTGATTTGAATAGCCTAAGTTTTGTGTTTGTGCTAATGAGTTTTGATTTCCACAACTTTTCAAGGCTTCTGAAAGACATTGCTGCTTTTGCCAATCTGATTCTAATTTCTTTGCTCGTATCCCCTTCTCGATCAATGTGACTTCCAAGATAGATAAAGTGATCGATCTCTTCTACTGGTTTGTTTTCCATGTATATTTTGTCACTTGTTGGAATTAAACTTTTCATGACTTTAGTCTTTTCATGATTGACCTCAAGCCCAATTTTGCTGGCTATTGATGATAGTTCATTTGTGTTTTCCTGCATCGTTTTTATCTGACTGCTGATGAGAACTATGTCATCAGCAAAGTCGAGGTCCTCCAAATGGTCTCCTTGTATCCATTCGATGCCTTTATTACCAGTGCAGCATTTCTTCATTATGAAGTCCATAACAATTCCAAGTAACAAGGGCGATAAAATACATCCTTGTTTAACCCCAGTTTCTATTGGGAAACATTCGCTCAGTCCTTCCTCTGTTCGAACTGCACATGTGTAACCATCATACATGTCTTTGATAATATTTATGATTTTTGATGGTAAGCCATATTGCTTCAGAATTTTCCACAAAGAATCTCTATGAATACTATCAAATGCTTTTTTGAAGTCGATGAAGTTAAGTACAAAAGGTTTTTGCTTTTCAATGTGTTCCTCCAATATAAGTCGTAGAGTGAAAATGTGGTCAAGACAGCTTCTCCCTTTTCTAAACCCAGCCTGTTCTTCACGCATTACTGTATCTATTGAATCCTTTATTCTATTTAGGATGATTTTACAGAATAACTTTGAGGCAACTGACAAAAGTGTCACGCCTCTCCAGTTGTTACAATCTCTAAGATTGCCCTTTTTTGGGATCTTAACAATGATTCCTTTTTTCCATTTATGAGGCGTCTTCTCTGTTTTCCAAATGATGTTGAACATTTTTTGGAGATGTATTAAATTATGGCTATCAATTGCCTTGAGGATCTCAGCTGTTAACTTATCCTCTCCAGCAGCCTTGTTATTGGTCATTAGCTTTAAGGTGGTTTCTATTTCACTCAAGGTGAAGTCATCTAAATTTACATCTAATTCTGCTGCTGGTGTTTCAGCTTCAAAATCTATTAAACTGTGAGGTAGTGGACGGTTAAGAATTTCTTTGAAGTGTTCCGCCCAACGGGCTTTTATGTCTGCGCTTGTTGTTAGCATTAATCCAGATTTGTCTAGAATTGGTGTTCCACTGGATGTATAGGTGTTTGTCAGCATCTTTTGTACAGTATAAAGAGTTCTGCTGTCTCCTGTAATTGCTGCTGTCTCTGCTTTCTCTGCCAAGTTGTCTATATAAGCTCTTGTATCTCTTCTTGCCGAACTTTTCACTTTGTTGTCTAATTCTTTGTATGTTGCTTTTGCCAGAACCTTTCCAAGATCTGTCTTTACATTAGTCATGGCTCTCTTCGCTTCTCTTCTTTCTTTGATGTATTTCCATGTGGTGTCTGAGATCCAAGCTCGTTTTTCCATTTTCTTCAGTCCAGCACTTGCTTCTGCTGCTGTCATTAGTATTTTGCTCTGTGAGTCCCACATTTCATTGATATCTAAGTCTATTTCACCAAGTGCTGGATAACAATTACTTAGCTCTATGTTAAACTTTTCCTTTATGGCTTCATCTTTCAGTTTATGACTATCAATTTTATGTGTAATTGACCTCTTCTGTTGGTTTCTAAATTTTAATCTTATTTTCCCAATGCACAGGTTGTGGTCACTATTAACATCAGCACCTCTGTATGCTCTTACATCTATTAATGATGATCTGAATTGTTGTTTAATACATAGGTGGTCAATTTGATTTGATGTTCTATCATCAGGAGATATCCATGTTGTTTTGTGGATATTTTTGTGTGGAAATAATGTCCCACCTATAACTAAATTTTCTATTAAACATAATTCTATTAATCTTTCTCCATTCTGACTTGTTGTATTACAGCCTTCTCTCCCCATCACATGTTCCACTCCTGCGTTATCTTGTCCTACTTTGGCGTTGAAGTCTCCCATTACAATTAAAAGATCGTGTTTTGGTATTTTGTTTATAAGTTGTTGCAGTTGGTTATAAAAATCATCCTTAACTTCATCATCAGCTTCGTTAGTAGGCGCATAACATTGAATAATTGAAAGTCTTCCATGTTTTGTTTTGTCAGACTCTTTACAAAGAAGGAAAATTGGCACATTTTATTTTAGAAGCAGAACGATTAAACATAGATATTTTAGGCATATCATAGACACGATGAAAGAAATGTGGGCACATACAGGACGAAAATATGCATTTATATATTCAAGCAACACAACAGAACATCAAAGATATGCAAGAATACTAATATAAAGAGAGCTACACAAACATATAAGTACCCACTGGACATTCAAAATAGGATTATACTACTAAAAATTAAAGCAAAAATATTAAACATAGCAATAATACAGACATAGGCACCTACTCAAGATTATACAGATGAGCAAGTAGAGACATACTATTATATCTAAATAAAGTTATGAAGCAAGTGAAATCTTCGAATATCTTGATCGTAATGGGTGATATGAATGCTGAGGTAGATATAAGACCATTGTAGGAAATCACGGTTTATGAAAAATAAATAAGAGAGGAGAAACATGAAAACAATTTTTTGAAGAAAGCAGGCTGATAATATGTAAAACTTAATTTGAGGAAGAGAATAGGAAACTATACACATAGAAAAGCCCTGGAGATAAGAAGAGGAATCAAATAGACTACACTATGATAGGTTCCGTAACAGCGTCAAGAAAGACGAAACCTATCCAGGAGCAGATATTGACTCAGATTATCATTCTGTAATGATTAAAATAAAAGTCAAACTAAAGATAAACAAAGAGAAGACTAATTCATCAACAATATCACTTGGCATTACAGTTTTAAATCAAAGAGATGCTAAAGATACTTATATAATGCAAGTAAAAGAGCATGTATCAGAATCTGCTAGAAGACTGAGCAATAGAAAAGACAAAATCATGATGAAAAAGCTACAGCCATCAGGCCCAGCATAATGAAAAGCGTATAAGACGTCTTAAGCAAAAAGGAAAAGAACAAAAAACAAAAACGGATAACTGACGCCATCTTGGAAGAAAATGAACGAATGAAGACAAGTGAAGTACATTGCCAAATACAACAAAATATGTAATGAAATGCGCACAAAATGCAATAAAGTAAAGGAAAACTAACTCAGCTAAAGGTGTATAGAAAACGAAACTATGGAAAATAAATAAGTTTTAGGAGGGATGCACACAGAAATAAAGAGAGTGTTACAGTTAAAATAAAAGAAAGCCACAGAAAGTGGATGAATTGCAAACAAAAAAGGAAATTGCTGAAAGACAATAAAGATAGCATAGATAAATGGCAGGAGTATATAAGTGAATTATTTTATGATTATTGTATTTTATACATCTAGATGTTTCCATACGACTAATATGTAATGTATATCGGAGGAAGCAGCAACATTAAAATATAACAAAGAGAATACATCACAGAGATGACAGGTCAAACCAGCAATGGAAAGGTAATCAGTAACCTAAGATATGCTGATGATACTGTACTACTAGCATAAAATCCTAATGATCAACAACAATTACTTAATTAAATAAACATGGAAAGCAAAAAATATGGATTAGATAAAAATTTCTAATAGACTAAAACTATGATTATAAACGAAGATAACACTCCAAACCTACAAGTGGATATCACAGTTGAAGGAATAGACCTAGAGACAGTTCAGAGTTACAACTACCTTGGACATACTATAACAAGTGATGGGAAATTTAAAACTGAAATAAACAGAACAATAGGAATGTATAACAAAAAGTAATTTTGATGCCATGAAAAATATACTAATATCAAAACAAACAGGACCAGAGCTAAAACTAAGAATAGCACAATGTTATATCTTCTCAACATTCCTGTATGGTGCTGGAGGGAAAGAAAAGAAAACAAAATGTTAAGACTTCCAACAACTAGCAATAAAAGGAGAACTACTAAACACAATTCAAACAAGACAAATGACATCTTTGGGGCATGTTAAAAGACACAACAGCCTACTAAAAGTGATCTTGGAAGGGAAAATACAAGGCAAAAGAGGCAGAGGTAGACCAAGACAAACATGAATGAGTAACATCAAAAGATGGACATCTCAGCCTATGACAACCTGCATCATCACAGCAAGAGACAGAGCGGAATGGCGGTCTATGGTTTCCAACCTTCGATGTGGAGACGTCACTCAATGATAATGAATTTGTGCAGATGCATTGAATTCATTGTTTTTGATCTGCTGCAAAGATAGTCATATAGTGGTAGAAACGTAAAGTTTTAATACTCCACATTCCGAACGTTGTGCATGCAATCTAAAGAGTTTTAATTGGAAAGGTAATGCTGTACCTTATCTCATTAATGTAATGTATCTAAAAGTGATGATTTATTTTGCTGTTTTACTATCTATCTCCTACAATTTATTTTGCATTTAAGAATTTATTTCTTTTCTCCTTTGGCAGCAAATTAAGTGATAACCATAACCTTATTATAAGAAACTCACTGATGCATTCATTTGTACAACCTTTAACTTCACAGTTTGACATTGAAGAATTCAGAAGAGTCAGCGAAGTCATTGACCAATTCTCTCAAGCAGAGAAAATGAATGAATACAGCTACAAATGATGACCAACCGAATTTATATTTGTTAGGCTTCGTACTTTTCGTCTGTCTCTCTCAAATATGCACTTTATAACTAAAGACTGTTAGTGCTGAATGAACTTAGTAATCTGCTTTGAAATCACCAATTCATTATTTAATCCAAGAAAGGCAAACAGTGAAAATATTGAAGTAACGGATAATGGATGTGCTGATGACATCAAAGTGGAGAATGTGTTGGATGCACTGACTGCAGTTACACCAACACAAAAATAAGCTTGCCTGAAATAGAATTTCTGCTAATAACAACTTAGTAGTGAAGATTATATCGTTTCAGCTTCAAACATAAATTCTTGAAGAAATAATGAACATTGATTAAATAAAAATATGATTGCTAACGATACATCTAACGATTTTCTACAAGACGAGGACGTCAGAAATGTTCAGAGAGCCTTTGTAATTATCACATCCTCTTTTTTTCCTTTAATCGTGGTTTCAAATAGTTTGGTGATCTGGTCAACAATCTTATGTATCAACTTTCACACCCCGACTAACATTATGCGTTTCAGTTTATCTATCGCTGACCTTCTAACTGGATTAGCAACCATTCCCATGTATAATCTAAGTTACATGGACAGTACACAAGAACTCATTATCTACAACAAGTATGCATGTCTCGGTATGTTTTCCTCTGTCTGGTTGAGTAATGGAGGATCTGTCATCAATTTACTGTTCATTACTGTAGATCGTTACGTGGCAGTTAAATGGCCTAAAGCGTACAAGTCTCAAGTTACGAATAAAAAAACTGTGTTACTGGTTATTGTCATTTGGATTTATATCGTGGTGTTAGGATTTCTACCCATGATGGGCTGGAACAACTACGACCCAACAATCATAGGTCCCATTCGATGTAATTTTTACACGACACTTCCAAAATTACACGTGTTTTTTTTAATCTTTTTTACTATTAATTCCTGCATTTTCATATCCTTTCTACTTTATATAAATATATGTGTTATAGTTTACGAGCAGATACAAGAATTGAGGCTCCGTTATTGCTCACTGACAAGAAATCAAATTACTAATTTTAGAGATAGAGTAACAAATGTTAAGATATCACTGGTGCTGATGTCCCTGTTTATTTTCTTGTGGCTCCCATATCTCATCATTGCCCCATTCAAATATCTTCATGTATTTTCTAACAACAATGTTGAAATTATGAAAGTAATTGCACATATACTTATGATAAGTAACGCATTCGTTACTGCACCTATTTATGCTTTTATTAGAAAAGATTACAGGGTTGTTTACGGACTCATGCTACGTACACCACCTTGGAGATGGAGGAAAGAATTACTCCAATTACACTATCAATTATCAACTCATATGCAGTGGATAGAAACTGGGAACATGGATACAACGTTCCCTACAGAGCGACGTAAAACGAGGCAATCGGTTAATCACGAGGAGACGATTGCAGAAGTTTTGTGTCAGCTACCACCAGAGTTTGGAGTTAGTACAACTGTCGATTTGTTACCGGAGTGGGACCTTCGTTTTCACAATTTAGAAGATACGACTGACCACGTCGCTCGTGATTTTAGAAAGACAACTTACATACTTTATGAGAAGTCCACAACAATTTGTTGATTAGAAGTGCTTACTACTTCTTAGTAGTTATTACAACCCAACTGGTTGGATAACAATGGTTAGTTAAATAACAATTAACTTATAGTGGGGTTACCCATTCCTCGATATCGTGGGCAAAAGTTCGTTAAAACAAAATCACATAATTACACATTTAAGGATAAAGCAAGTGCAACGCGTCAAATACTTGGGCACAATAATAACATCGGATGGAAGATGCACCACGGAAATAAAAAGCAGAATAACTCAGGCCAAAATAGCATTTCAGAAAATGAAAAATATCTTATGCAACAAATCTATGTCAATAGAAATGAGAAAGAGAATTCATCGGTGCTATATAGAACCAATTCTGACCTATGGAAGCGAATCATGGACAGTAGACAAACAAATGAAAAGACGATTAGAGGCCACAGAGATGGGATTTCTCAGAAGAATGTTGAAAGTTCCCTGGATAGCTAAGAAGACCATTGAGGACATTCTCAAAGAGATCAACACTAAAAGGGAGCTCCTAAAAAGCATAATAAAGAAACAATGAACATTTTTCGGGCACATCATGAGAAGAGAAAAGTTGGAATACTTGGTTACAAATGGCAAAATAAAAGGAAAAAGAGATCGCGGACGACAAAGAGAGAAAATACTGGATAGCTTGGTTTCATGGCATGGAAAACAGTCAACAACAGAACTGATACGATGCACTGTAGATAGAAGATTGTGGAACGACATGATCGCCTACACCAACCGGTATGACACATGATAATGATGAATATAGAAAAGTAATATAGGAATCTATTCTGATTCTTAAAGTCCCACAAGTATCGTCTAAATATGAAATCTAATCATTGGAATGTATAATTGATCTTATCAGATTGCAGACTTTTAAACATTGTTTTTCTTCATTCATTGTGTGAAAGTATTATTTGTTTCTAATTTCCCTGTACAGAAAACACTATCGGAAACTTTGGTATAGTGGGAAATTATAGATTTATAAAATGGGAGCTGAAGTCTTAACTGAACGTATTACTGCTATCAATATTTTCATGGGAAATGCATTTTGTACATTATCGTTAGAAATTACTACAAATAAAGAATTAAAAAAGGTCCCTGAAAAAAGAGTTGCATAATACATGTGTTTTTACTAATTTGTATAATTCACATATGTTTTTAACTTAGTTTTGAATCCACAGATAAGGGATCCATTTATAGCGTTTGTTTTTCTACAGTGGAAGGTTGGAGGATGAATTCGTTAAAATTTTAAAAAATTTCCTTTCCATGGCATCAGTTTCACTGCAGTCGGAGCATCCCCGTATCGAGGCAAACGTGACATTTCTCCAAACCAGTTCAGACTAATTGCCTGTCAGATGTTGATTGTAAATAAATCTTCTTCCAGTAAACACGTCGGATCGATCAAACACATTTTTCATTTCTAAATTCATTAATGTCTAAAATTCCTTGCCCCACCCATTTTCTTGCTCCGCCCATAAGGAATTAAGAACAAACGTAGTGATGTCCTCTTGGTCCAGAGTCAGGCCGCACGGCGAGAGATTCTGCCCATTATTTCATTGCAGTGAATCCCAGCAAGCTAATAAAAGTACCCAGGTTTACACGCTCACTCGTCAGCTATATATGACCAGCATCCTCTCCTGCAGGAGGATGTGCCTGTCAATCTTCTGTAAAATAATATGTAAATCCGTTACCAACACATCGTGAATTGTTCCAAATGTGAGCAGCTATGAAATCACCACAGCAGCTGCAAACTAATACTGGCCACCATAGTTCTTCAAACGCCACATTCCCTAGCCATTTCTATTGTTTGTGTGCCAAAAATCCCCAACTACTCCCCTGATTGCAGGATAGCCAACCGTCTATGTAGATGAGGTCTTAAGGTGCTGACAATTTTTGGATGGCTTCACTTATCTCGACCTTAGTAACTTCGTAGTCCCAGATGAGGCACTCCTGAGTTGAGTGATTACTTTGGTTATACTCTTTATTTCCCTGTTACCTCTACACATTCTTTCTCGACTTTAATGCTTTTTAAATAACATACCCTTCTTATTAAATCCTCCGCCCACAGTTAAGGTTTTCCGCATATGAGGCGAGTGCCTTTTGTCGTGAAGACGCCAGAATGTGGCTAGCGATTTTTCTTAGCACGCTTTTTTTGCAGAAATCGCCCCACTTGGCATCTGCTTAGCACATAGTTTAAAGTGCATCATTTCGTGTTCGACCTCTTCTTTCAAGAGCTCAGCTTGTTTTGTTCCATTCTTGCTGGCTTTCTGTCATGTCTTTATCGTTTGTCTCTTGTTCACCCAAGCTTCCTCGACATCTTCGTGCCGCCAGGGCGACTGCGTCTATCCCTCCTAGTTTCTGCGAGGGGCGCCCTGTTGCCTATGTCCGATTTTGCTAATATCGTACTGGTCTGTGTTCTCATAGTGGGATGTGTTGATATTGCTTTTCTGGCTTCTATTTTTGTCTTTCCCAATTAGGATGACACATGGATAATGATCACTTCCGTGGAATTCCAGAACACTCCACCGTCAAACCGGTGCGAAGGTGGAGAACACTAGTGCCAGGTCTATGACACTATCAGAGTCCCCAGTTCGAGTGGCCATTCTGGTTGCCCTTCCATTATTCAAGCACACTAAATCGGCCGACACCAGTGTGTTCTCTAGGTCTTCTCCCTGCTTGTTGGTTATGACGTTACCCCACTGGCTGCTTTTAGCATTAGTCTCCTCAGAAAATGACGTTCTCCTCGAACACGAAGAGATTCTGCCATCGTTGTGTGTCCACCTTCCCATTACAGACGTGCACATTTACAACCAAGAAATGAACTGGGGTCTACACACTAACCTCATGCACCTGTAAATCTTCACTGCCCCACGCAGAGATATCAACCTCAGCTGCCAACATGCTAAAAATGATGAACATTTTTATTGTATGTAATGTAATTTTTTTTGATTTCCATTATGTTTCCTAGAGCAATGAAGCCCCTTCTTGCTTTTTGTGTCCTTATTTAGGTTAATTTCTCTTTTCCACCTATTCTGGCTATATTACTGAATATACAATGATAAATATATATAAGATTGTATGTCTAGCAGAGGTATTCCTCCTGGTGAGATTTGGTTATTGCAATCTTCATTAATTCTTATAATTTTGGTCTTATCTCTATTTATTTTCAGTCCCAGCTGTTATGATCTCTCATCAAGTATGCCCATTTTATCTTGCATCTGTTGATGGTTGTGTGATAGGAGAGCTATGTCACCAGCATAGTCTAAGTCATCAAGCTGCTTGGTTAGTGTCCACTAGATTTCATTTCTGTTGTTCTGTGTTATGCTCATAATCCAATCTATGATCAGTAGAGAGAAAAAAATAGATGGCAGGCTTCCTTGCCTTACTTCTGTTCTTATTTCAAATACTTCTGTAAGGTGCTCTAATGAACAACATTACATTTCAATCCTTCGTGCATTTTTTAAAATCAAGTTAATAAAACTTTATGGTGTTTCCGTAATGATTCAGTGACTTCCAAAGCATTTCTCTGTTTAAACTATCAAATCCCTTTTTGTATTCTATGAATCTAATATAAAGTGGGGACTAGAGTGCCAAGCTTTGTTCGACTATTATGCGTAAGGTAGTTTTTTGGTCAGTGCATGATCTATTTTTCCTAAAAGAAACCCAGCCTGTTCATTTCTCAAATGTCTCTCTATTGCCACTTTTAGTTTCTCCAGAATGAAACTGCTTAATATTTTTTCCAGGTGCTGATAGCAACATAATTCTTGTATAATGTGTATACTCTTGTCAATTTCCTTTCTTTCGTGGTTAAATCAGATCATTTTCTTTAGTCTTTATGTATTTTTACTTTCACCCATATTGTATCTGGTTATTTATGTAACATCTTGGCTGACATGTTTATATTTGCTGTGATGGCTTCTGAAGATATTTCATTCGATCCTGTGACTTTACCATCTTTTAATAGTGTGATGATTATCATTATTTTTTCCGTGCTTGGCTTTCCACAGTTCACGTGCAACTCTTTCACTGCTCTATATCTGAAGGGTTATTTGAGCCCTGTCGTTCAAAAGTTCTTCAAAGTATTCATTTGAACTCTTCAATTGTACCCTTATATGACTAAATAATTACCGTTATTATCTTTAATAAAGAAGATTTATATGCTCGACTTAATTTATTCGTGTTGTAGTACATCTCGTTCATACTTCCTTTGATCGCCGTCTCCTCTGTCTCTTTAATCAACATTTTTCGGGCACATAATGAGAAGAGGAAAGTTGGAATACTTGGTTACAACTGGCAAAATAAAAGGAAAGAGAGATCGCGGGCGACAAAGAGAGAAAATACTGGATAGCTTGGTGTCATGGCATGGAAAACAGTCAACAACAGAACTTATACGATGCACTGTAGATAGAAGATTGTGGAGGGACATGATCACCTACGCCAACCGGTATGGCACATGATGATGATGATATAGCTTTATATATTGTTTTAAGTTGGAATACTGTTTTTCCTATTGTCATTTGATTAAAGGCACACAAATTCACGAATATCATTCCCGCTCACATGTATTTCTCCGAGTCCCTGTTTTCTCAAGATCTTTTTTCAAAATCTCGATTGTCTATTCCTACTTTTGCCCGAAGATCTTCCATCAAGACTATACTATCTTTGACTCGCCTTCAGTCCACATCACATTGCAACTGATTATAGAAGTCATCTTTAACTAAATCTTCCTTATCAGTGATTGGTGCCTAGTGTTGAATAATACGTTTTTTTTTTTAATTTTGCTGTTTTAAATGTTGCCGTTATAAGTCTTGATTCCCATTTTATCAGTGCTTTCTGTGCTTCCTTTGACAACATTTTAGCCATCACTTCACTATGCATAGCTCCATGCTCTTGGTGCCCTGATGATAGAATCATCTTTTATTTGTTTAACTTTATCATGTGTGCTGTTAATCATTTTTTTTCACACTTCCCTAGAATATCTTTTCTTTTAATATTGTTTTTTTTTCATTTCTGCTGCTACTTGTACATCTTTAAAATGCTTATTTAGAGTACGTACAATACAGGCTAATTCTAGAGATTTCGTGGTAGACAAAATGTGATCAGCTACCTGAACTCTTTGCAGCTTTCTCCGGATTGATTCATTGATATATATATAAAAGTAAAGTAAAGTACCCCTGTCACGCCAAGTGGCGTTTAGGGAAATATGGTGTTAGTGACCCTATATTTTACAGACCTTCAGCACATGATTTCTGGGGTAATGTGGTCAGTATTACGCCCGTGCTGCTTTACTTTCCCAGAAAAAAATCCGGTACTCATTTTAGGCTGGGTGAACCCAGAAGCCGTCGGTTTGGGATCGAACCCTACCCCTTGTCCTTTGTAGTCCAGTTCACTAACCACTGAGCTATCGCGGCTCCCTGATATATATATATGTTAGTCAGAGCCCTTATAATGCGGATTGGGGATTTACTGTTTTTTTCCCTTTCGTTAATTTGTCAATTTTTATGAAGTATTTGCGGCTTATTTTTTTAGACTGGCTAGTAAGTCCAGTTACCAATACTTCTTAGTTGCCTCTTACGAACATGCCTGGTAGGGAAAAGCTCCACGACTCTGCACTCTACTTTCGGGCCCCTGCAAATTTCCATGCTTATAAGCTTTGCTAACACCTGCAGCCATGCAGAGCAGACCACTGCGAAATTAGCCTATGAGTCACACGACTGAAATATCTCTGCAAATGACCATGATGAGAGTGAAAAATACATAAAAGGAAGAAACTAGGAATAAATATTGTGGGTTCGTAGGAAGTAAGAGCACACAAACTGCAGCATATCGCACATCAGTAAGAGAAAAGTTCATACACAGAACAACACTTTTAACCCTTTAGCTTTTTGACACTCTAGGGAAAAAAAGGGGGGGGGGGGCGTTAGCCCTTCTGAATATTGACTCCTGCTGCATTGAACTTGAAGGCTAACACTATATTTGGCATATCATAACTAAACTTAATCTGCTCGACACTTGTGATTGAATGCAGCGCCTGCACTCTGTGACACGCTACTTTCCTACCTTAAACCTAGCACATTGAAGCATTGATGGCGGCACTCTCAATTGGCTTGCTACTCTGCATGTTCTCCTTACTTCATGACTGCTTCTTATCATATAGAAACTGAGCCCGGTAGAGCAGGTCGGCAGGTGAAAACGATATTTCCGGCTGGGAGCTCACTCCTTTAAAATGTCTGTATTGCAAACCTGGGGTGTGGATCTAGAGCAGTCGATTTTTCTCTGGTTGTGGTTATGGAAGGCCCCGGTATCACTGCAAACGAATTAAAATCCATAACTGCTCAACCGCCCGTGCCAGTGGAATCATCCGAATTACTATATCATCTCCCAAATAAAGAAAGGTAGCTGTAGTCCCCATCATAGCAGTCACGCCAAAAGACATAAGGCGAAACCGCGCAGAAAATGAACACAGCCATCTGTTCTCCATCATACGATATCATCGTTCATCGTAAACAATCGGAATATCGAAACACGATCAAAACAGATGAAACGCACAGCTCACGGTGTGCACAGAGCACATAACTCAGTAGCTCTTGCAACAAGCCGGACTTGGAATATGAGGAAACTGCAACAAGGAACACTTTTCAGACATAGCCTTCAATGGTTCCTGTCGTCTATCTACCATATTGACTGGAAGTGCACGTCTTGCTGAAAATGATGATCGTTATATTTTTTTTAAACGTATAGCGCTTGATAATGTTAGGACATCATTTTGACTCCAAATCCGAACATATGAAACACAGTTAGTCGTCGGATTATCCCCGTAGTACATCACACAACAGACTGTAAGATCTCCCTGCAATGTGAATTTGTGAAATTATAAATCCCTCCAGACTAACACGAACCTCCGGGAGTCACCCCGGTAGTGCAAGGTCATGAACGAAACTCGCCTTTCACCATTAGCGTACGGCCATTTTAGGGATGTACAATCAGCCATTGTGATGACGTTGCATACACTTGTGGGCTGCGCCCATAAGATCCCGATTACTTTAATAAATGCAGCCAACAGCGCACGAAAGGATGATGCAAAATCTCTCAAGTGAAAGATAGGTAAAGTCTATCACTGAGACACTAATCAAGGAGCTTATATCTTTTGATTGTGCAGCACTGGTTGCTCATGATGAATCCGTTCTGCAGTCAATGACTGACAATCCAGCTAGATCACGTGATTTATTCTCCCTGTCAATAAGTATCCAGAATACTGCGGTGCTTCAACATGGTGTGATGCTTTAACAGTGTGTAGCTGGACCCGCAATTATGTCTTTAAATAACACATCCCTTCAATCTGTGAGAATGTTCATCTATCTCGGTTCTATAGCCACAACACCGTCTCCCCTGAAGAAGAGATGCATTCCTGAATCGGAAAGGCAACATAGAAATTTGATAAACTTACAGATAGAGCATGGGCCAGCACCAAATTAGAGAAAAGGTTAAACAGTGTTTATGGGCGTTGCCTTCGCAAGATAATGGCAATCAAATAGCCGGACAAAGTAACCAACTCTAACATCTTGCAACGAGTCAAACTCCAGTCCAGCATGTAACACTTAAGAGTGTTTCTAGGGCTAGAGTGAATTCTCTGTTAGTGAAATAAATTGCGAGGATCTGGCTGCTGATCGTAGCACATGGAGAACACAAATAAATAAACGTCACAGCAACATTCGAGACAGCGTAAATATCAAATTCAGAAGACAAAAATGGAGGAGAAAGGAGACGAGGCAAGGCACCACGAATACATCTTGTTCGTTCTACGATCGGATCTGTCTTTCCAATTTTGGCAGACTCAGCAACGAGAGCTGTTTTATAAAAACATAATCCAGCGTCAGAGACTCATATTTGACCAAACTACCCACTTATCATGATTTCTTGCTATCAGCCGTCTACCGACGCCAAAGGTCATGACAATAGCAAACATTATTTGAGAATAAGAAAAAAAAAAACGTTATTGACAACAAACAGCAGCAATAAGAGACACTTATCAAGTTAAAAACTATCAAACAGTAGGATAGGACTAAGATAGGAGTGTATTTTATCACCTGATCTTTTTCAATATATATTTCATCATCATCAAGTACCGTGCCTGCTGGCGTAGGTGATCATGTCTCTCCACAACTTTCGATCTCCACATTTATTTATCATTTCCATTGTTTACCTTCTGCCTAGCCATTCTCTTAAGCTGTTTGGAATCGTTTCTCTTCGCTTCCATCTATACTACACTATATCAAGTGAAAATAGCTTTAGACCGATAGAACATGTTACAGGATATCGACGGGCGGACTTAACGTTAACAATCTGAGATTTGCTGACGATACTGTCTTAATAACAAAAAGTAAAGAAGATCTACAGCCAATGAAATATTACAAGAAAGTAAGCGCAATGCAAATATAAAACAGCAAGAAAACAGGTTTTAAAAGGAAAGAAAAATTCCTCCAAAGTGCATAATCAAAATAAAAGAACTTTTAAACAGGTCAATCTAAAACCTGATTTGAAAAAGAAAAACAATAATAACCTCGGATGAAGGAACCGTCACCAAGATTGAATGCAGAATAGTCCAGATAAAGTCAGTTTTTCATGTACATAACATGGTATTAAACAGCTTAACTAGTAGATAGATGAAACAAACTGCGACGCTCCGGAAAAAGCATTCATCAGGTACAAAACAAATATTAATACAAAAGCAAACACGAGAGGTCAGTAAAAGTAAGTAAAGTAAAGGTTCCCTTCACGCCTTGCTAGGCGTATGGGGAATATGGTGTTAGTGACCATATTTTTCTATAACTACGGGAAATGTTTGGATGATGTGGTCGGTATCACGCCAGGCCGCCTTTACTTCCCAGAAAAATCTCTACCCATTTTTAGAGACTGGGTGAACTCCGGAGCCTTCTCAGTCCGAAAAAAAATCCGCCAGTGCTGGAGATCGAACCCGGACCTTTCTGGTCAGGAAAGGGAGAAGCTCAAAATGGCGGAAATAGGAAGGGTTGCCAAGACCTGTCTACCTCTTGGTCACATGAATAAGAGCCAATAGGGCAGGTAGGATCTCGAGGGTCAAAAAAGAGCCAAACATAATGAAAATATAGAAAGAGTCCGCTGAGGATGAATGAAAAGGAAGAGGGGTCCCATAAGGAAGAAGGAAAAGTGAAAATTGTAGTGGCAAGGGGAGAGAAGAGCAGGAGATACAATAGGGAACAGGCACCTAGTTGCAGTGCTGTGGTAAAGCTGGTAGCAATGAGCCAGTAGTGGGTGTGGTATACACTCCAAGTTATGGTGACAGCTTTACAAAAAAGGAACACAAAAAAATACTGACGTATCATCGTATATCCCTAGACCGGCCATACGCTAATCTTACAGTCTGTTGTTTTATGTGCGACGGGGATAATCTGACGATTAACTGTGTGTTTATATGTTCGGAATTAGAGTAAAAAAAAGATGGCCTAACATCATCACATGCTACACATTTTTTTTTCTTAAATTTGACGATCATCATTTTCTGGAGGACGTGAACTTTCGGTATATGGTGGATAGGCGGCAGGAATCATTGAAGGCTATGTATGAGAAGTGTTCCTTGTTGCAGTTTCCTCATATTCCAAGTCCGGCTTGTTGCAGGAGCTACTGAGTTATGTGCTCTGTGCACACCCTGAGCTGTGTATCTCAACCGTTTTGATAATGTTTGGATATTCCAATTGTTTACGATGAATGATGATATTGTATGACAGGGGACAGTTGGCTGTGTTCATTTACTGTGCTGTTTCGCCTTATGTATTTTGGCGTGTGTTGAGACAGCTACGATGGGGACTACAGTTAAATTCCTTTCTTTGGGAGATGAGATATTAATTCGGATGATTCCACTGGCACGGGCGGTCGAGCAATTATGAATTTTAATTAATTTCCAGTGATACCGGGGCCTTCCATAACTAAAGAACCAAAGAAAATCGTTTGCAGATGATATCGTATATAAGATTACGGGATACACACGTGAAGCCCTCCTGAATATCAAAAGGGTGATTCGAGAATTATGTGTTGCGATTCCCCGTTTGGTGTATGTTTTATTTCAGACGTGTGGATAAACTGTGATTAACGATATTTAAGTGGAATATGATTTATTCTTCTTTGTGTCGTGTATTTGCGGTTCAATAGTCAAGCACATGGTTCGACAAAAAAATGGCGTCGCCGGGTATGTGAGTACGCATGGTACTCATGAGGCATATTCAGAACACGAAAGACGAATATGGCAGACCACCGTAAAAGAGATTGGAGCCTCATCACGTAACACTCCAAAGAAAGCCCTGGAGAGAAATTCTAATCTGAGCAAATCTTTAAAAACATCTCAGAGAAGCCAGGCCTAAACATTAATGGAAAGATAATCAATAACCTAAGATATGCTGATGATATTCAAGGGGACTTGCTCGTGTATTGTCACAATCGACAGGAAAGGTAGGGAACAGAACCCGGTCATGGTTAATGCTGAGGTCAACGGTCTCATCTGCGATAACACCGATGAGAAAGATGCAGTCATCTATACAGACGGATCTGTAAGACGACACCAAAGAAGTGCATGGGCATTTACAGCACGCTCGGCAGGCAGAATAGTCTACGAAGACAGTGGTGCATACGTCGTGACCACGAGTAGCATGACAATGGAGGCGATAGCAGTGACCAAGGCATTCAAATGGTTAGAGTCACAAGACTATACCCACGCATGTATACTAAGTGATTCGATGAGCATGATAAAAAAAAGTGGAGGCGGGCTCTGTACGCATGCAATGGGTAGAGTCGTTGCAGAAATCCAAAATACGTAAGGTCACCTTTGTCTATGTCCCTGGACATGCGGGAGTATGGGGAAATGAAAGGGCGGACAGGTTGGCTAGCTGCGCTGTCGTTGAGGACGGGCAACCAATGGGTCGGGCGGACATCATCAATGCCCTCCGAGATGTTGGAAGAGCACATGACTTCGACAAACACAGATCCACGTCACTTCTTCGGATAATGGAAATGGGATTTAAGTTGGGCACAGCCAGAAATGAGACACTTAGTGGCCATGTAAGAAGACTTATCAACCAACCTTACAACTGGAGTGGTCAGTCGCTGGACACTGAGGGAATTGCTGAGGAGGGGATCTGAGCACCTATGGACATGTTCGGAGTGCAATGATGATGACCCGCAAAAAACTCAATAACTCAATGCTGATGATACCGTTCTACTAGCAGAAAATCATAAAAACCTACAACAATTGCTTAATGTGATAAACATAACAAGCAAAAAATATAGACTAGAAATGAATATCAAAAAGACTAAAACTATGATCATAAACAAAGAAAATGCTCAAGACCTACAATTAAATATGACAGTTGAGGGAATACATCTGGAGACAGTCCAGAGCTACAACTACCTGGGACATACTATAACCAATGATGGAAAATGTAAAATTGAAATAAACAAAATAATAGGTATGGCAAAAAGTAATGTTAATGCCATGAAAAATATACTAACAACAAAACAATTATCAGCAGGGCTGAAACTAAGAATGGCAAAATGTTACATTTTATCAATATTCCTATATGGTGCAGAAACATGGACATTAGACAAGGAAACAGAACAGAAAATTGAAGCCTTTGAAATGTGGATTTATTGAAGAATAGATAGAATTGGATGGAAAGAAAAGGTAACAAACGATGAAGTTTTAAAACAACTGAAAATAAAAAGAGAACTACTAAATACAATTAAGACAAGACAAATGAAATTTTTGGGGCATGTTAAAAGACACAACAGCGTACTAAAAGTAATATTGGAAGGGAAAATACAAGGTTAAAGAGGCAGAGGCAGACCAAGACTAACATGGACGAGTAACATCAAAAGATGGACAAGTCAATCTATGATGCACCATCAAAGCAAGAAACAGAGTGGAATGGTGATCCATGGTAGCCAACCTTCGTTGCGCAGAAGGCACTCAATGATGATGATGATGATGATTCGAGAAGATGACTTAACGAGTCTGTAATACAAAAGGATAGGTAATGCATATTCTGTCAAAGCGTGCCGTGTCCCTCAGGCTCTGTCAAGGTAACTCCGAACCAAAATGCCCCGAGCGTGCCTCTTGCGGTTAAAAGCCACCAAAGAGAGTCAGAAAATAGAAGGCGAGTGGTAGGATCGGAGTGGAGGATAGGTAGGTGCTGTTCCAGGCTGAAGAGAGCAGCCAGGTGCTGCGGGTCGTGGGTTAGAGATCTGCTCATCAAGTGAAAAACGCTTTATACATCCTCTTTCTTCTTCTTCTTCGTCTTCTTCGTCTTCTTCTTCTTTCTTCCTTCATTTGCTTTTCAGCGTCGAGGGGAAATTTAATATGCGGTCTTTTGCTCTTCTGTTTGCCACTGCTGCTGTTATGTTTTTTAGTGTTTCTAATATTCCTTCAATCCTTCTTTTTCGTGGTCAACCCTTGGGTCTGGTGTTCTCGCAACGGTTATTGAAGGCTCGTTGTGATGTGATCTTTCTGCCTTATCACGTGGCCAAACTATTTTATATGTTGTTTCTTTATATATTCTTAGTCGGGGATTGTACTAGCTTTTTTTCTCAGGTCTTCATTTCTGATCTTATCTCTCAGAGTGTTTCCTGCCATTTGCCTAACACGTTTCATCTCAGTAGAGTTTATTTTTTTTTATTGTTCTTGCATCTAGGCTCCAGGACTAGCGTTGGTAGCACAACGTTGGGATTTTAGGATTGTATTGTAAAGTGCCCGTTGTGCCTCTAGAGTTATTCCCTTGTTGGACAATAGTGGTGATAGCTGTCCAATGATTTGACAAGCTTTGTTTGTATTGCTTTGTTGTACAACCTCTTTGAAAATCAAAATAAGTAAAAGAATTGTTCATTTACATAGAGCTAATCCTTACATATGATAATGAATCATGGAGGACCATCAGTAATCAAATAAGAAGGTACTTGGAGGTCACAGACATATGTTTTTATAGAATAATGTCAGGAATACTATGTGCAGAAAACAATAATTAATGAAGATGTCATGAGAGATGAGAGTACGCAAAGAAATATTTTAAATTCAATTAGAAAAAAGCTATCACATTTTCTTTGGACATGCGATGCGAATTTGAACATTTGAACATGTAATGACAACAGGAGAATTTTAAAAGAAAGAAATGGACAGGAAAAGCACGAGAGAAGATACAAGATCGTTTAAAAATGTGGCATTCAAAGACGTCAACACTTGAATTAATAAGAATCACTAGTGTAAGACACAGATGGAGAGACATCAATGCCACCACCTCCACACCCAGACATGGCATCTGATGGTGATCAACGTTTGAGCGCAAGAAATAGACAGAAGAACAGAAATTACCATTCAAGTAAAAATTCAGTGGAGCTCTATGGCAACTAATTTGAGAAACCGAGACAATAAACATGATCCATTTATCATATTCCTATAATTGATATTTCAAATGTTGAAAAAGAGTTTTTGCGTCTAGATCACGCAATCATCATACATCATCATCAAGTACCAAGCCTGCTGGCGTAGGTGACATGACTCTCCACAACTTTCCATCTCGACAGTTATCAACCATTTCTGTTGTTGACCTTCTGCCATGCTATTATCTTATGCTGTCGGGTATCTTTTCTCTTTGCTCTATCTCTTCGTCCCTCTATTTTCTTAGTTGTTACAATATATTCGAGCTGTTCCCTTCTCACAACATAGCCAAAATATGATGATTGTTTCTTCCTAATATTGGGAATTAGCTATCTTTTTTTTGCCTCTTTCAGAACGTTTTCATTACTCTTCATTAGCTGTCCATGGTATTCTCAATTTTCCTCTGTAAAACCACATTTCTACAGATTCGAGTAATTATCTTGTCTGTTGTCCTATTGTCCATGATTAACATCTATATGTTAAGACTGGCTTTACATAACATTTAAGAACTCTTTTTCTTGTTTCTATTGTCAAAAATGAGTTGCACAGTATCTTCCTCATTTGAGGGAAATCACCTTTTACCTGAGTTGCATCTCACCTCTGTTGTACATCTACCATTTATGGTTAACATTGTTCCAAAATATTTAAATTCATTTACCTGTTTTAATATTCTTCCACTTGTCTTTATTGTGCATTGTGGTGAAGTCTTTTTCTTTGTTGCTACTATTACTTCTGTCTTTTTATTATTATGGTTGAGTCCATTATTTTTGCTTTCCTTCAATATAATGTCTAACATTTCCTGTAACTAATTTTCACCGTTTAACGATTAAGACTGTATCATCTGCATACCCTGGATTATTTATATTATGACCTAAATTATTATTCCAGGCATGTCCCTTATGGAGCTTAAAACAATCTCACTATACATATTAAATCAATCAATTGACAGCACACAACCTTGCCTAACATCCTGTTTTATTTGTTGAAACATTCCCAATTGATTTTCTTATAGCCGCTGTTTGTTGCCAGTACATATCCTTTATTATTCTCAGATCGTTGCTGTCTATGTTTATTCCCTCTAAAATGCATATGCGTGTACCAAGGACACATTATATTGAACTTCTGACGTCATGAATGTGATAACATAAATTTGGGTTATTTACGCCAAGGAGCATCGAGAAACTCACATTTCAGTCCAGTCTGAACTTCATACATTTCAAGATATCTTTCACTGACTATTTGTTTATTTGTTTTTTTTAAATTACGGATTTTCTTCTGCATTCTCTTTACACAACCATTGCCAGCATTTTTAGGATTTAATATTTGAAGCTTAGCAGTAATGCACAGTGAAACAAAATGCGCGCCACATTGCGTGGGTGCGTGTTGTAGCTTACCTTAAACAAACGTTTTCAGATGGCAATTTAGAGAAGCTAGCCCTCGCAATATAGTTGGAATATTTAGCCCTGTCTGTTGATGCACACACGATGTCTGTAATTACGCATTTATCTTGTGATTGGAGGTCTGTCATTAGGGGCGACAACTCATCGATAGCTCAGAGAACATTCTGGAGCACGCAATAGCATCCCCACAAAGCAAACAATTTCTTCTTGCCTTTGCTGACGTTGAAAATAATCATTCACGAGTAATTGATAATCACACACATTTACAATCTAGTAAGTCTTGCTTACATAACATCTACTGATTCATAGTTTTGTGCATTTGGTATTTGTAATAATCCAATAAAATTTATAACAAGATTTATTTTAAAAAGTAATACATTCAAAGCTATAATAAAGTAATTACATTTATAATTTGGTTAAATGCATCTGCCTTAAGTAAGGGTCCTATATGATTATTATAATAGTTTTTATTTTACAAATTTAATCGAATTTGACATGATTAGTGCTTGCGAACAAACAAACTTAAACGCATAGACAAATTGAAAGCACTAAAACAATGTTGGTAGATAGCTTTAATTATGTTCGTCATGAACAAATGATAACTGTTAAAATCATGTAATAAAATCTCTCTCTCTCTCTCTCTCGTTCTCTCTATCTTTCATTTTCTATTTTGTCCCAAATTCTCATTTTGCATGAAATGTTTCGCTCATCAGCAGTTGAAAGCATCCACAACGCAACACGAAATACAAAATTAATGATTCCTTGAAGCAACCAGGATGTCAATAATTGTTAATATAAACTAGCAGTAGCCGTGAGTAGCAACCTGATTTTTGTAAATAAAATTGATGAGCTGAGCCTCAATTGGTTTACTAGAAGCTTTAATCTCTCTGTAACCGACATGTAGACCTACTTGTAATCTGATTGGTCTGACTTAAAAATGTATAAATTCACATTTTTTTTACTCGCATTACACGAGTAAACAAAACAGATCAATTCATTAATTAAATTAAAGCTGGAATTATATTTGTGTTGTATGTTAAATCGGTTAGTAATGCAACAAGAAACTTAACGTTGAACTTGAACTTAATCACTCGATAGAGTGCAGCTGCTAAAATTGTTTCAAATATGTTTTTTTTTTTTTTTTTGCCTCTGAAACTATTACTGCACTGCGGTCTGAGCACAAGTGAGACGATCCTGAAGTTCAGTGACCTTTGTCCAAACTAAACTGGAATCAACGTAGAGTTGCAGTAGGTCTGGCAAGGACAACTCTTAAGGGCGCATGATTGATCGGAAGCAGCGAATAACTGAGATCAAACCAGCTGTTTAGCCAGACTGGGTTGACCATGAGAGGAGGACTGGCCGCGCTGACCCACTCGTGTGGCGGTAAAAGAACGTTAAGCCCGCCAGGGGGCTATCGAAAACATACAGAAACCAAATTGCGATATCAGTGCAAGGCTGAATTGTCTAGTCACGATTTATTGTGTCAGAAAACAGGAAAAGACGATATGACAATGTACCGCATGCATTGTTGAAAAGACCAGTTTTACGCGTAGTGCTGATCTGGGTTTGACTGAATATTTCATGTATGGAAATATGGAAGGCAGGGTTGGAGTAAACATACACTTTTAATGTTTATTTCATGTATGTACACACATTTGTAAAGAATCAATGATCGTTCCTTTGAAATGTATCATTAACTCCGATGGATCTCACGAGTGGGTATTAGCGTGTTGCACTAAAAGATACTAACGGTGCGAACAAAATCTTGATCCACAAGCATCACTCCAACAGTTGTGTTTCGCTTTTTTCTCGAACGGATTCTATGGTATTTCTTGGATACAAAACGAGAAATACTGAAGGCATTGGTGCTATAATGTATCTCTTCCAGGGCTTTGCTGTAAGGCAGACCCTTTTAAGTGCAGGAACCATCGCTATGTTGTGGATCTCACACGCAGGTAATCACATATTTACGTTATTGTTGTCCTCTTGAGATTGCTTTAACATTGTTTCATAAAGCGTTGGTCTCACTGGCAACGCTGCGGGCTATTTCACATTTACGAGCTCGTGACAACTGTCACAAACTTCTACGAATCTAATGTTGTGACAATCTCTATGAAGTGGTAGATGAGGTAAGTGTTTTATAGAATTAAGGAAAGATCATCATCATCAAGTACCGGGCCTACTGGCGTAGGTGATCATGTCTCTCCAGAACTTTCGATCTCGGCAGCTATTTATCATTTCTGTTGTTGACCTTCTGCCAAGCCATTCTCTTAAGCTGTCTGTTATTTTTTTCTCTTTGCTTCTCGCTATCTCTTAGTCCCTCAATTTTTCCAGTTGTTACAATATATTCCAGTTATTCTCTTCTCATTACATGGCCAAAAAATGATGATTGTTTCTTCCTAATATTGGAAATTAGCTCTCTTTTTGCTTTGACCTCTCTCAGAGCATCTTCATTACTCTTCTTAGCTGTCCATGGTACTCTCAACATTCTTCTGTAAAACCACATTTCTACAGACTCCAGTGATTTTCTTGTCTGCTGTCCTATTGTCCATGATTCGCGTCCATATGTTAAGACTGTCTCTACGTAACATTTAAGAACTCGTTTTCTAAGGAAAGATAAGTGCGCTAAAAAGAAAATCTCATAAACCGTCACTGAAGACTGATCGCAATTTTCATGAGAAAATTCGTAATTCATATCTAGATGAACGACAACGAAAAATATGTTAGGCTGGCTTTGTCTTGACATATTTGAGCAACCAATTTGTCTTCACTCTTCTCCTAGCGGGAGTTCGGTTTATAAACTGATGATTATGGGAAACTTTGAAGTAGATCGCTGGTTTGACTCATTTCTAAACTCGATCTCACAAGCGGCATTCCATATGTAAATGACTTCCGTGCTCTCGAAACTGAAATCCCTAACTATGCTCCTCAAATAAAAGTTGTACTCAAATGTTCATGTTTTCTTCTTATTAAAAATATCAGCTGAATATTTTTATATCTGTGTATAGTATATATAAAATACCAAATATTTTCTCGCGGCCTGGCGTGATACCGACCACATCAGCCAAAAATGAGCCGGGATCATGGACAAGAGTAGTAACTCGATATTCTCCATACGCCTAGCAAGGCAGGGGAGAAAACCTTTACTTACTTTACTTATATCATAGACATACCATTTCTTGCTGAAGCTTACTAAAAGGTGACAAAAAATTATAGATTTGAGTATGTTCAATTGCAGACTTAGATTTTAAGAAATGGCATAAAACATCATTATGCTGCGGCTCGATACAAGAGGGAAATATAAACAAAAGGAGCAAACAAATAAAGAAATAGATAAATAGACTGCCTTCTGAATGTATTCAAACTAAGTGGAAGAGTGTACACAATCAATCTGTATGCTGTACTCGCAATAGACCGATCCCGCTGTGAGAGTTGCTATGAAATGGATTGGGTGCTAACAAAAGTAATAGCTAACAATAGGCGATTTATAGCTGGCCAACCGTGGTGTCGTGGATCTCAAAGATATGAGGGTGGCCACAGAGAAAGCTGGAGTACAACTACAGTCATGGTATGTGTATGCAGGCACAAGCGCGCAACAGCAATCGATGCATGCACTTTTTATACACACTCTTCCACCAATATCCAAATAGAACGAACACACACACATCAACACATAAGCATCTGTAATCACATACAAATGCCATATCATAGACTTGTTGAAAACACATTAAGACATTGCTTTTGTCGCTATTTCACATAATGGCTCTTGTGTAAGCAGGTTGTAATTTTCTAGACAATAGTGAAATAAAAGCATCTTCATTTGAGCCTCATTATTAATAATTTCTTCTTATCCCTTTAAAGGTTCATGAAGGGTAACAAATAATATGATTGTATAATTTAAGCAATGCAGCCTTCCGTTGTCTGTACACAAAATAGCCGACAAATATGTTTACAACATTACTGAAGCGATGATGGATTGAGTTAAATAAATGTGGTGTTAGGAAACCCATGTTTACATCTGCAGATTCTACTTGTCTGTCGACATATGATTCTAAATTACATCTATATTTTTTGTCCTTGCTGATAACCGATGGAATTAAACCATTCGTTTGCCAATCTTGTAGTTTGGTTTCTCAGGTAGATTCAGATTATAAAATAGAGTGCCCATTGTTAGATATTATTGGTGAAACATATAGAACGTTCCAAATTATTAGGTTCATATTAACCCCGAGTGACAGATAATATAATGTAGGAATCTAGTTGAGGTTACTAATCGTTCATTTGTGTCTCAGTGTTCGCAAGTTAAAGTTCGCATGCATTCAGGCTAGCACTTACTTTCTACTTCTAGCTGGATCTGTCTTTTTCTATGCAGTCAGTTATGTTCATATCAAGAGACCTCAAGTCATATTGACATGAGTTCGTATAGTGCACAAAGGTCTTATGAGTGTTAGTTTTAATTAATTAATTATGCTTCTATACATTAATTGCGGTTGGCTTACCACGGCAACAGCCGGGGTTCGTAATCCTGGCGAGGACACCTGGGTTTTACTAATTCCCTAAAAATTAGTAGGAGCCGCGATAGCTCAGTGGTTAGTGAACTGGACTACTACGGACAAGGGGTAGGGTTCGATCCCAACCGACGGCTCCGGGTTCACCCAGCCTTAAATGGGTACCGGATTTTTTCTGGGAAAGTAAAAGCAGCACGGGCGTAATACCGACCACATTACCCCAAAAATCATGTGCTGAAGGTCTGTAAAATATAGGGTCACTAACACCATATTTCCCTATACGCCACTTGGCGTGACGGGGGGTACTTTACTTTTTACATTAATTAATTATGCTTCTATACATTAATTAATTATGCTTCTATATGCAATGGCTTTGGAAATCCGATCATCTTGCATACGACACAGGCGACCCAGCCACCTCAAACAACGTTACTGGATAGGGAACATACGTGTTACCCCCGCATAATCCAGCACTTTATTGTGTTACCTTGTCTCTCCAAGAGATAATAAGTATGCATCTCAGACAGTGCCTGTAAAAAGCGTTCAGTCTTTATTTCTTGTGGTGTGCAAGAAGACCAGGTTTCGCTAGCAGTTGAGTGCTCTCTACACATGCTCTCTATATAATAAGTTGAATGTTGGCAATCAGAATGTTGTTGCCCGCCAAGATATTGTTGCTGGGGCCTTAACAATTCTTTGTTGTCTACATCCAGTGAGAGATTATAGGTAATGATGGATCCAAATTGCATTTAAGTAAAGTACAATAAGAATCAATGATGAAGCAATTAATATATCCGAGTTGACAAGGAGACAGGAATGTGTACTGTAATAATTGCATATCAAAGTATAAAGGAAAAAAAATTCTAAAATCATGCGCAGACGCAACAATGCTATTAAGCAAACAGAAACAGTAATAACCAAACGGAATGCTTCAGCTTCACGGATAAGACAAGACTGGTCAAGTCATGTTTCGACTGACAAGTTCAGTGACAAAAACAAACAAAACATAGTTCAAGTTGTTAAAAATAGAAATGTTTGTACTCTAAACAGTGGTTATTGAGTTATTGAGTTATTTGCATGTCATCATCATTGCACTCCGAACATGTCCATAGGAACTCAGATCCCCTCCTCAGCAATTCCCTCAGTGTCCAGTGACTGACGACTCTGGTTCTATGTTGGTTGATAAGTCTTCTTACACGGCCACTAAGTTTCTCATTTCTGGCTGTGCCCATCTTAACTCCCATTTCCATCATTCGAAGAAGTGACGTGGATCTATGTTTTTCGAAGTCCTGTGCTCTTCCCACATCTCGGAGGGCATTGATGATGTCCGCCCGATCCATTGGTTGCCCGTCCTCAACGACAGCGCAGCTAGCCAACCAGTCCGCTCTTTCATTTCCCCATACTCCCACATGTCCAGGGAGATAGACAAAGGTGACCTTACGTATTTTGAACCTCAGCAATGACTCTACCCATTGCATGCGTACAGAGCCTGCCTCCACTTTTTTATCATGCTAAACAAATCACTCAGTATACATGCGTGGGTGTAGTCTTGTGACTCTAACCATTTGAATGTCTTGGTCAATGCCATCACCTCCATTGTCATGCTACTCGTGGTCATGACGTATGTACCACTGTCTTCCTTAACTATTCTGCCTGCCGAGCGTGCTGTAAATGCCCATACACTTCTTTGGTGTCGTCTTACAGATCCATCTGTATAGATGACTGCATCTTTCTCATCGGTGTTATCGCAGATGAGACCATTTACCTCAGCATTAACCACGACCGGGTTCTGTTCCCTACTTTTCCTGTCGAGTGTGACAATACACGAGAAAGTCCCCTTGAATGACGTAGGCACCGGTAACCACTCCTCACCAACGCTGATATTGGTAAGCCCACAGACCTGTTTGATGAAATCTTCTGCTAGGCACACCCATGATTTGCCTCTTTTTAGCCTGACACCTTTCCCTGTGTTGAGCACGTGGTGCAATGGATGCTCTTTATCTGAAATAATCTTCAGGTATGCTCGTGCTCTCAAGATCTTGATTCTGTCATACATGGTTGGAAAGTCAAGAAGATATCGCAATGCTATACAGGGAGTGTCCTTTGTACATCCCAAGATAATGCGCATGGCTTCATTTTGTATTTTCTCCAGCCTATCAATTTGAGTCGTACTGACAGTAAGAATTCCTAGGGCATACTCGATTGGTGCGAGTACTAATCCCTAGAACAGTAGAGTAAGTTGGCCCTGCTCGATGTTGGCAGCTGCAATGACCTTCAAGACGGCTAATCCTTTGCGGGATTTTGTTATCACATTTTTGATGTGGTCCCAAAAACACAGGCTGCGATCAAACTTAACTCCGAGGTATGTCATCAACTTGTTCCTGGTCACCTCATCAGCTACCATTCCTACTACCGGTGTGGGTGTATTAACCATAAGATTGTTAAAGGAGAACCATGAAACTGATGCTTTATTAGGATTAACAAAGGCACCTGAAACCCCACACCAGGAAGAAATGCGATCGAGTTCGTCTTGCATTGTGGAACCGATTCCCCGTCTGTCTCTTCCCTGTCGATATACCAGAATATCAGCAGCAAAATTCATAGTTCTTCCCCTTCAATCCAGCTGTTGTTCCGTGATCGTTATTGTGTACACGTTAAATAGAACTGGTGACAATGGTGAGCCTTGTGGCAGCCCTGGACAAATGGATGTTGGCTCGGATGACTAACTTCCACATCTGAGTATCACCTTCTTCTGAAACAGTGCCGCGGCGATCCATCTAATGAGGAAGGGGTGCACCGCCAGTTTGAGGAGCACATGCAGTAGGTATTCAAATGGTACCCTGTTGTATGCATCCTCCAGATCTATAGCAGCAGCACATGTCTCCTCTCGTCTGTGGAAGCTTTCGAGGACGTCATAGGCAAAGACTGCCGCATTGAGCCATGTCTCTTTGTTATATCTATAACCTCCGAGTGTGGGTGGGAATGCGCGTTTCTGTTTAAGGTGACAGGTGAAGATACGGGCAACTATTTTCTCCAGCAGCTTGCCCGCAGTGTTCTGCATTGTGATGATTCTGTAGGCACTGATCTGAGAATGGTCCTTGTTTGGCTTCGATAGCGGTAGTAAGTAGTTGTGTAGCTACTCCTCCTTAATCTGGCCACTCCGAATGCTAGTATTAAACTCATTGGCCAGTTTTGTCAGGTCGTCGTCAGCTAAATCGCCTATCTCATCATACAGAACTCCATCTGGACCAGGAGCAGTGTTGTGTGACCTTTTAAGTGTTGTCAGAATATGTACGGTTGTGATTGTGAGATCTTCTTCCAGCCCTACATCCTTACACAATTTTGACAGCGATCCCCGTTGTCCTCATTCTTACAGCTTCATTTCTCTGCTCAATGTAGCGGGAATGCAGGGTCTTCCCTTTGCTGTCATCAGATTTGTACCATATCCGGCCTGTGCTCTGAAAGTCTGGTATGCCTCTGTGTCGTGTTGTGCCATTCATGCTCTGATGAAGACGCCAGAATGTGGCTAGCGATTTTTCTGAGTACACTTTTCTACAGAAGTCATCCCATTTGGCATCCTTAGCATACTTAGCACATTTTTTAAAGTGCATCATTTTGTGGTCGACCTCTTCTTTCAGACGCTTCAAGAGCTCAGGTTGTGTTCTTCCATTCTTTCTGGCTTTCTGGCATGTCTAGGCCGTTTGTTTCTTGCTCCGCCAAGCTTCCTCGACATCTACGTTCGACCAGGGTGGCTGCGTCCATCTCTCCTGCCTCCTACGAGGGGCGCTCTGTTTCCTATGTCTGATTTTGCTAATGACGTCCTGGTCTGTTTTCTCGTAGTGGAATGTGTGTAGCTTTCTTTTCTGGCTTCTATTTCTGCTTTTCTCAGTTAGGAGGACACATAGATAGTGATCACTTCTGTGGAACCCCAGTGCATTTCACCTGCAAACCAGTGCGAAGGTGGAAGACACCAGTGCCAGGTCTATGATACTATCAGAGTCCCCTATTCGAGTGGCCATTCTTGTTGCCCTTCCATCATTCAAGCACACTAAATCGACTGACACTAGTGCGTTCTCTAGGTCTCCTCCCTGCTTGTTGGTTATGACGTTACCCCACTGGTTTCCTCTAGCATTAAAGTCTCCGCAGAAAATGACGTTCTCTTCATCGAACTCAAAGAGATTCTGCCATTGTTGTGTGTCCACCTTCCCATTACAGGCATACACATTTACAATTACGAAATGAACTGGGGTCTGCACCCTAACCGCATGTACCAGCAATATTCTGCACTGTCCCACGCAGACATATCAACCTCTGCTGCTACCGTATTGTTGCGCACAAGGATGACCTGCCCAAGGTGTCGCCTAATGTAGAAAAAAATGAAAAACAATGGTATCTAACAGGAACTGACGTATTATCGCTTGATATATTACAAATGAAAATGTTAGAAATCTAGATGGAAGATAGTGTTGCAACTTTTGTCGGGTTAAAATGGAAGATTCTCACGACTTATCGTAAAACATTTCTGGTACTTTATTGATATAGCACTGGCACTATACGATCATATGTAATGTTAAATCCACTACTACCTTTTACTACTGCCACAAAAATAACTGTTTGAGGCTAGCTGTTATCTGTCGAAGCCTACCAGGAAATGAATTGTTATACCATGACAATAGATATACTTTCTAATTTGGTAAAAATGAATGAATAGAGCATTGACATATTTTACATTAATGACATGGAATCTCTTATTTTTTTTTTTTTTATTAAAAACCAATATAACATTGTTAGCCATGAGCAAAAATAATGCAACAATTTCAATTTCCTGCGAATCTTAAAATATTCAATAATTTTATGGATGCGAGAATAAAAGAATAAATCGATTTACGAGAAAAAGAAAAACGTTAGCCGTAAAATGTAATGAAAAAATGTCAATCTAACAGGAAAAACGTAAGAGCCGGCAACCCCAGTGTGAGGCAAGGAACTGGAGATGAAGACGATGAATACTAAAAGGAAGCTGAACGTCTCTCCAAATATGTTTGGTAATCACCAAAAGCAAACCATCAAGTGATGAACAAACCATGATGATAAATATACACAAAACCTGATCTTAATGCAGCAATGACATGTAGAAATGTTATGTAAACTCGTCATCTTGTGCCATACCGGTTAGCACAGGCGATCATGTGTTTCTACAATTTTCTATCCACAGTACATTGTATCAATTCTGTTATTGACTGTTTTCTGTGCCATGATACAAGGCTGTCCTGTATTTTCTCAATTTGTCGTCCGCGATCTCTTTTTTCCTATATTTTGTTTGTCGTAACCAAGTATTCCAACTTTCCTCTTCTCATGATGCGCCCGAAAAATATGATTGTTTCTTTCTGATGTTTCTTGGGATCTCCCTATTTGTGTTGGCCTCTTTGAACATTTCCTCGTTAGTCTTTTTCGCTGTTCAAACTATGCACCGATATGTAAGAATATTACATAAAACCAACAAAGATAAGTAAGAATATTACATAAAACCAACAAAGATATGTAAGAATATTACGTAAAGCTAACAAAGATATGTAAGAATATTATGTCAATTCAACAAATATATTTAAATTGTTATGTAAACTTTGCAGACAAAGATATATCAAATATAAATTTAGTAAAGATATGTAAATTTTATGTAGATTCAACATAGGTATGCCAGAATGAGATGTAAATTTAACAAAGGTATGTCAGAATGTAATGTAAACTCAGCAGAACAATATATTTCAGAATGTAATGTACTTTCATGAAACAAAGAAATGGAAAACTATAATGCAAACTCAGCAAAGATGTGTCCGAATATTTAAGTGACTTAGCAGATTAAGCAGACTCAGAATTCAAGTACTTATGAAGCATACTAATAACATTTCCGAAAACTCGATAGGCCAAAAAGGAGCAAAATGCTAGGACTGCGAAATACCTAATATCGGCAGTATTGAAACACTCAGACATCTAAATTGGAATAGAACAACTATTACAATTTACAAATGTGTTATTTTTGCGCAATACAGTCATTAACTAAGTCAAAAGAAATTAAAAGGTCCTAACATGCGATATAAGACTCGTGCGAAAAAAAATTAACGTCTAATTGAGAAATGAAGAAATTAAAATAACAGTTGAAACAACCCTTCTCCCCCCCCCCTCCCTCCTACACACACATTAACATTCCACCCCCTTTTTTGCATTATGTGAATAGAAGAAGAAAACAAACGATGAAAGTTTTAAAACAACTAAAAAATGAAAAGAGAACTACTAAACACAATTAGAACAAGACAAATGACATTATTGGGGCATGTTCAAAGGCACAACAGACTAATAAAAGTAATATTGAAAGGGAAAATACAAGGTAAAAGAGGCAGAGGCAGACCAAGACTAACATGGACGATTAACATCAAAAGATGGACAAGTCAGCCTATGATAATCTGCACCATCAAAGCAAAAGACAGAGTGGAATGGCGCTCCATGATAGCCAAACTTCGATGCGGAGACGGCACTCAATTATGATAATGATGATGAAATAAAAGGATAATAAGATAAATAGTTTTTAAATCTTGCGTAGTAGTGGTGCATTTAGTTATCATAACTATTTTCTACCAATATCTCTCTCACTTACTCTCTCTCTCTCTCTCTCTCTCTCTCTCTATATATATATATATATATATATATATATATATATATATACATACATATATTTATATATTCTCTCTCTATCTCTGCTATCTGGTATCTGGCGAAGTTGACATCCGTAATTTCCTTGCAATCATCGTTGAAATTCTCTCTCCTGAAGTCATTACGTCTTACTTTAACACAGCTACTTTGGTGGCTTTTGGTTCCTGCTAAATTTGCTGATCGTGTTTAATAATCGTAGTTTCTGTTAGCGTTTGCAAGATCCCTGGTTCTTGCTTTAAGTCTGGTGTATAGATAAAAGTATTGAGATGCCGCAGCGTCACGATTAATGTTCAACTCCATTGCGACACACTTGGTCCAGGATAAAATAGCACAGCTTTCTTGAAAACTTGACCGTACATGTACGAGTTAAATAATTTGATGAATTTATATATGACTGCGCGCATGTGTGTTTGTGAGTGAGTGTATGTGTGTGTGTGTGTGTGAGTAGGTATGACTCCAGCAATCAAAAGCCGTAACTTCAACACGATTAAACTTAACAACTTCTTCAGATTTTGAACCTACTTTCCTGTTTGATAACAACGACACCACATGTAATTCGGACACAAATTCTACATCAGTTGAGGCAACTTTCAATCAATCTTTGCCGTTCTCCTGGTTTAGGATTTATGTGAATGACTTAACCAATCCGGACAGTTTCACGGTAAAACTAAATGGTTCTGCCTCATGTAGCAAATGATTCATGGTTTGCAGTTAGTCAGCACGGGATTGATGTATTTTGCTCTGGGCCTGGTCTGTTAAAAAAGTTACGGATTGAAGGGACGATATTTGCAAATATCTGCTCCATCTACATTGGCGGGGGTCGGAACGTGGCTCTCAAATAGAACACAAACCAGGCCTACACATTTAATGCTTGTTATACAGGAGACGGATGTGGACCAGATGTCGCAGTTAATGGCAAAACAAAGACCAATCTCTATGACAATGACTGCACACACACAAAATTGGAACCAGTGCTGTTTACTGGTATCTGTACTTTGCCACGCCCCAGAAGATTCACATCATTCGAATCTATCATCGAGCTAGCACTATGATTCGGGTAAAAAATGCCACTCTAAAGGCTTTCTCTGACAGTGGCGGCGTAGTGTTCCAGTATAATGATATATCATACACGCCAATGGCACACATTAAGATTGAGCTCTCACCGACCATTTCGCAGGCCGGCAGTGCACTGACGGTGTGTGAGGTGCAATCATTTACAGACACCTATTGCCTGGACGGGTATTCTTGGTCGTTTTGTGCAGTGTGAAGTGGGTGTAGGAAAAGCTGCGACGTCATCATCAGTACGTGTCACGGCTACTGTTCACATGGGATCTATGGACACGACTGCTCCAGGTCTTGTCTAAGTGTCTGTCCTTTATGTGGGAAAATATCCGGAATATGCCTACAATGTAAACATCCTGGCTATACATGTAATGACACTTGTCCCGATGGTAATTTTGGACTACAGTGCGAACAGACGTGTTCTGATGGCTGTGACATCATATGTGACCCGGAAAGTGCAGACTGTACGTGCAAGGAAACGTACTACTAGTCAGACTGCACTCTCAAATGTCCGGACAACTGTTTCAACGACACCTGTGAACAGTCAACCGGAAACTGTGCATGCAAGGGAACGTTCTACAGGTCAGACTGCACTCTCAAATCTCCAGACAACAGTTTGAACAAACCCTGTGAATAATTAATAGAGGCCTGCGTCTTGTATGTTGATGATCCCCATGTTAAGAAGAGTCTGCCGACTACAGCAAACCTAAGCATATGGCTTCCTCAATGTGTTTCTGTGCTAGACTTGGTTCATTTCTTGGTGCTTTTCTGTGAGGCCATGGCTCATATCTTAATTTGACTCTAAGTGTGATATTCGGATTGTGGGGGCGATCAACACACTTAACCTGACAGCTGACTTCATGTGAGAGTATGGAATCCTACTCTGATTGAGTCCTGATCGCAGAGAGAGATTTTCGATCAAAACTCACATGCATTGACTTTTGAACACGACATCTGTTATCCAGTAGACTAGTAGTTTTCTCCTTGCTTTGAGCGAAATCCCTGGTAGCTGTTAAATATCAGCCACTAATACAATTGTTCATATTTGATGTTCAGCAAGACTAGATTTTCAATGGCATTAATTCTTGTGCTAGTATCTCTCTCTCTCTCTCTCTCTCTCTGCGATCAAGACTCAATCAGAGTAGGAATCCAGACTCTCTCATGAAGTCAGCTGTCTGTTTAAGCGAATCGATTGCCCCATATAGTTTCTCTTCCAGGGAGGTGGGCGTGGACCACATTGCTCCTATCAGGTCTGCGTACTGGTGGCAATCACAGTGATCATCACCTTTCCGGCTGATGGAGATGTTTTGAATTTTTTTCTTTTTGGTGACTGCGGATGATGCCATTCCATTGACTGCATTTTTGTTTCAGGCTCATAATAATGTGCCCACGTTTCGTCACCGGTAACAATTTTTGACAAAAACATTTCTCCTTCAACACCGAAACGCTCCAACAATTCAGAACAGAATGTTTTCCTTTGAACTCTGTGATCATTTGTTAGGCACCGAGGAACTATATGGGGCATCGAGCGCAAATCTTTGAATATCCGAGAGTTTTAAAAATTGCGATTGCACTTCCCTTGCTGACTGTAAGCTGCAATGCCAATTGCTGACTAGTGATACACCTATCCTTACGAATAATGGCATCAGCCCGGTTTAACATGTCTGTGCTGGTAGCCGAGGCAACACGTCCAGAACGCGGTAAATCATACAGCTCCACTCGTACACTTTCTGCAGCTTTAATTCTCTGAACCCAGCGACTAACTGTGCTCCTATCGACTGCAGAACATTTGTACACTGCACACAGTCGTTTATGAATGTTTGCCACAGTTTCTTTTTCCGCAACCAGAAATTCTATGACAATTCGCTGTTTGTAACGGACATTGTTGACAAGCTCCATTTTAACGGTTCATCGATTGCGTAATATTTTTCAGAATGCTGTGCAATTTGGTGCACATAATTGGAACATGTCATATTCCAAGTGTGCAAAATTTCATATTCCTATCTTTATTATTAGCCGAGAAAAAAATTGGTGTGCATTACTTTTTGACCTCCCTACGTACCTATTTTGAATTTGGTGAACATGGGTTTTCTCATTCTATTGTGGCCAGTGCGTAGGCGAAGTATGATGACTTGATCCCTCCTTGATAGTTGGTGGTATCCGTTACTCTCGTTATGCTTTGGGTGTTCTCGTTTCCATTTTTCATGGTACTGACCCTTGAGGATGGATTTGGCTTCATCATAACTAAACGGAAGGTTCTCTTGTGGTAATCTCCCTCCCTGTTTAGCTAATTTGTCTGCGCGTTCGTTCCCATGTATATTACAGTGTGATGGTATCCACTGAATGACTACTCTCTGGAAGTTATTGCATAGTTGGTCCAGGATTGTTCTCAAGTCATCTAGTCCTTTGTTCTTGGGGCTTTTTAAAGCTGATAGTACTGACAGTGCATCAGTCAGAATCTACCAATTTATTGTGCATGTTGTTTTTGTGTTGAGTAGCCAGTGTTACAGCATCTCTGATGGCCTCAGTTTCTGCTTTAAAGTTGTTTCAGAATTTTCCAGTAGCTATTGACTTGGTGATCTCGTTCTGATTATTCAGCGTCAAGAACACACCTCCCCCTCCACTTCTGAAGGCATTTGTAGCAGAGCCATCTGTGTATATGTGTGACCAAGAGCCCTGCGGGTAGGTATCGTGTATGTGTTTTTATGCTACGTGTTTTCTTTCTGTGTCTCATTGGGTGCCCTTTTTCATGATTCCTGTTATATTTTCCTTAAGTTCTGGTATTTTATGCTTTCCGTGAGGAGACATATCAGATGGGCTCAAGGGTTTCGTTATTGTTTGGGAAAGTACTGGGTCTCCAGTTGTTAGTTCTTTGGCGATTGCAGCGAAGTTGCTCCTCTTTAGTCGTACAATTCCGAAACCAGTTATTCTTTGGTGCATGGGGTGGCTAAGGAGCCTTCTATATTTCTCCTTTTGTTCAATACTTTAGTGACCCGTCTTTTATCTAAGGGTTGTAAACCTGTTACTGTTTCTAGAGTCTTGATAGGTGTAGATTTCATAGCACCAGTGATGATACGGGCAGCTTGGTTCTGTGTTCTGAATAGCCCAGGCTGTGACTCCATACTCTAGAACTGATCTGACTCTTCCTACGTATAGTCTTTTCAAAATATTGCTGTCTGGCCCCCCCCCCCTCCCCCAGTCCGTTCCTGCCAATTTCTTCACAATATTTGTTCATTTTCTGGCTTTATTCCTTGCTCTGTCTATCTGATTTTTCCAAGTCACTCTGCGATTCATGGTGACGCCAAGATATGTTGGGTTTTGGTCAATAGGGAGTGTATGGTCTTTTATCTTCAAGTTTGGAGAGAGTTTGTTTGTGTTTCTTGATAGGCTGAAAATTGCATATGTAGCTTTTTTTCGTAGATTGGTAAGAACCAGGTGTTCGTCCATTTTTCAAGTTCATCTAGGGCATCCTGCATCCTGGGTCCAGCCACCGACATACTTTCTTCCCATAACGCCAGATCATCTGCGTATATTGCTGAGTGTATTCTGGCTGGAATGTCCTTTACGATGTCATTTATGAAAATTAAAAAGAGTGTTGGGGACAAGATTCCGCCTTGTGGTACACCTTGTTCGATTGTGACCTTCTTACTTAGTTGACCTTGAACTTGTACTCTGGCCGTCTAAAACGCCTTTTAAGTCTAAAACGTTTCTTCTTTAAGTCTAAAAACCCTCTTGCCAAACCCTATCAAAAGCCTTCTCCATGTCGACCCACACTGCCAGTGTGTGTTTCTTTTCTTGTAGAGCATCCTCTATTTCCTGTGCAATGTAGGTGATCAGGTCATCAGTTGATCTGTGCTGACGGAAGCCACTTTGTTGTGGTACGATTTGTTGTTTTGTCTCTAAATGCCACATAAGTCTTCTGTTAACCAGACTTTCCATGCGTTTACTCATGCAGCTCAGTAGGCTAATTGGTCTATAGCTACTTGGGTCTAGTGGGTATTTTCCACACTTGAGGATGGGCACCATAATAGCTTCTTTCCAGATTACCGGCATGACCTCTCTTCCAGCTAGCATTTATTATCCTTAGAAGCTGGCTCTTGGCTTTCTGTCCCATATTTAGGAGCATTTCGTTGGAGATTCTATCTTTACCATGGGAACTTTTGAGCTTCAATCCTTTGAGGGAAACATCTAATTCAGTTGGGGTAAAGATGGTCGTCTGATGCTCTTCTGGTGCTAAAGGCATGTGTTTTGCATCTTGGTTTTCCTGTCTTGCAGCTTTCTGTTTGTCTATTGGAATGTTTATTCTACTAATGTTTTTGTAAGTCTCTATCAGTAGATTTGCTGCCCTTTTGCCTGTGACGATGTTCTGATTGTGTGCTAATGATATTGGAGGTCGGCAGTTGTTTTCGTCGCTCAGAGCTTTCGTAAGTTTCCATGGTTTATGACCATTTTTGTCTAGATTAAGGCTCTTTGTTTTGTCTATCCAGCTCTGTCTTGCTGATATCATGACCTCACGTCTGTATTTGGCCGAGGCTGTTTTGTAGGCAATGTTGTTGTCTGTGCTGTGTGTTGTTTCAGCTAGTTCTCTGGCAGAGTTCAGTTCCTCTTCTAGTCTTTGTATTTCCTTGCTCCAGTATGGCTTGTAGTTTTTTCTTGCTCCTCTAGGAATGGATTCTTTAACAGCTCTCAGGATTCCATTTGTTAACCGCTCTATAATATTATTGACCTTCTTTTCGTGGGTGTTGATAGGCGCAGTATATGCATCAGTGAGCCTTGCAAACTTTGCCCAATCTGCTCTCTTATAGTTCCAGCGGGGAAGAGGTACATGCAACTCCTGTTTGTGAGCAAGAGTCACTGAAAGTTTGATTGGTCTATGGTCACTATCTCCAAGTCAGTTCAGCATTTTCTAGTTATTTTCATAGATATGTCTCCAGTTGCAAATGCTAGGTCGGGAGTGGAAGATGTTCTCCATCTTCTTGAGTAGAAGGTTGGGGGGTCCTCCCTAGAGTGTATGAGAAATAGGTTGTTGTCTATTTCCCATTCTTCCTATAGCTAGTATTAAGTGCTAGTATAAAGTACTAGTATAAAGTGCTAGTATGAAGTACTAGTATAAAGTGCTAGTATAAAGTGCTAGTATAAAGTGCTAGTATAAAGTGCTAGTATAAAGTGCTTGTATAAAGTGCTAGTATAAAGTGCTAGTATAAAGTGCTAGTATAAAGTGCTAGTATAAAGTGCTAGTATAAAGTGCTAGTATAAAGTGCTAGTATAAAGTGCTAGTATAAAGTGCTAGTATAAAGAAGCGACGCAGGGGTCTGGAGGGTCTACAGCTAAGGCGTCCCCGACGGGAAGGTCCCGGTTTCAATTCCACAAGTTGGAAATTTTTTTTTGTTTAATGTGAATCCGTTTTTTTTTTTTTTTTGGCGGCTTTACCCTCCTATGGTCTCTGATTAGTGAGATCCGATGTCTAGCAATCTCTGATTAGTGAGATCCGATGTCTAGCAATCTCGAATAATGGACTCAAGGTCCCGTGTGCACTCGAGCACATTAAAAAACCCTTGGCAGTTAAAAAATTGAAAAGAGTAGGTCAAATGACTGCTGCCCGGGCACATTTGTCAGCAAAAATCTACCCATACCGATAGATTATAGGCCGTGATACGGAGTTCGCGCACCAGAGTCAGATTTCTCTTCGGAGATTCTCGATATTTCCAGAGGAGAATTTTAGCACGTATCAAAACATAACATAAAGAAGCCGGATCTATCTAATGTCAGTGTGTTGAGATAGTAGCCACACACCTATCACATAAATAATGTGATAGTTGTTAATTACAAATATTTACAGGCATTCAAAGTTGGTAGTAATAATAAATTAAAGTAATAAAATATTTATTTTTACTAAAGATAACAACATTTGTGCCTATAACCTTGAAATTGATATATAACTCCTGGAAAAAGGAAAAAGAGGCACTGCTTGCTTGATAGCCCTTGATCCATATCACTTTCCACATTTCCACCTCCTCTGTCTCCTTCCTAGACATCACAATTTCCTTAGGTGTCTCTGGTCTACTTACCTCTGTTTACTACAAACCTACTGACTTCCATGTTCTGCTCCGCTACGACCCTTCTGAGAATCACTCAACGCTACCTCCCCATTCTCCGCGACGACTCCACTACCTGTCGTCTCTTCCACGGACACCCCCACCGCCAAATTAGTTTCCTAACTTTCGTGACATGCTTGTCAGGAGCCGCTTTCCTACCTCCCCTAACAGTCATCGGGGAACTATCCGCTGTAATCGCAGTCTATATAAAACCTACAACCACGTCCTCCGGACAAATGCGGTTCTCTTCCCCAATGGACCTTTTGAGATCAGAGAAGGATTCGCTTGTACATAACGTAACATTATCTATGCCAACATATGTAAGCGATGTAAGTTGACCGACATAGCCGAATCAGGACACAGTCTCGTGGATGATGCCGTGAAAATCTGTATGACATCACTCGGGATGCAGGCACCCCTGCAGCATCCCACTTCAACTCTCAGTGCCATCAAGGTAATGTGGATGTCCTTGCCACTGGCCTGGTGTCATGTTTTTCTGACAGTCGCAGCCGATTCACTTTAGAGGATCATCTTACCGTCCGTATGGGTCGCCTCACGGGGCATCACTATATCCTTGTCCTACGAGTAACCCCTCTCTCTTCTCCCCCTCTTTTCCCCTCTCTTCCCCTCTTTTCCTTACATCATTCCCTCCTTCCCCTCTGTTTTTTGCCACCCGTCTCTCCTCTCCTTTTTTATTTGGTTTTGGCCCCCTACCACCAGACATGTTTTCCTCGGGCAATTTTCTGGATCTATACTACATATGTCGATAATGCTCTATAACTCCTCACTTATCATTACTGTGTCTGAGTAATGTCTGGCGGTTAGCCTGCTTTCTCAGCCCCAGTATCTCTTATCAGTACATGTCCCTCATTTTGCCTCACTTATCGTTAGGTTACCTAAGCTATGTCCGCTTAGTCATTTTACTTTTATACCCTCATGGGTCCTCAGTCCCTGTGTAACGCTTGACTGCGTCATAACTCGTCTGACCTCTTGTCTAAACACGTGACTGATTATCTAGTAGGCCCATCCTCCGTCATCTGGCAGTCATCTCTCATTGTGAATGGAAGGATTCTGCCTACAAGCTGCCAAGTCTCATTTTTATATATTATCATTTCTCTCTAAATATATTTTCACATTTCCACATTTCACCTATCCTCCAACATGTAGCACATTTCTCTCTCTCATTTCATCATCTCATCACTTATCCCTACGTCCACTTCTCCTTAACTTACATGTCCTAATCATCCTAGATGTAGTAGTATCTATCTGTGCCTCATCGTGTGTTGTCGTTGTTCTCATTTTCTGATGAAGGCCGCATGTAGGCCGAAACGTCAGTATTCTGTTGTATTCCTTTTTTTGTAAAGCTGTCAGCATGCCTTATAGTAGTGTGTATTACACCCTTCTACTGGCTCGTTGCTCGACATATGTATTCTCTGGTGTTCACTTAGTCACCTCTATATCCTTCCGAGTGTGTAATTACTGGTATCAAATTGCATGCAAGCAAAATATAGAAATTAATCTGTATGATTTTTGTAACTACTAAGTTGTATGGTTAATCTCTCTCTATTCCTCTCTCTCTCTCTCTCCACTCCCCCCACTCTCTCTCTCTCTCTCTCTCTATCTTTCTATCTATCTATTTATCTCTCTCATTCTCTAAGATATTTCAATTGCAACATTTTATATTATTCCATTTATTATAGTTATTTATTTATTTTACTACATTAGATCATCTATACGTAATAGAACGTTATATGTAGGGACTAGCAAGAGTTTTGCAACACATTATTTAAAAAAAAACTTTCCTGTTTTAAGATTTATAATGTACATTTGCCGATCGCAGTATATGTATGTATGTATGTATGTATGTATGTATGTATGTATGTATGTATGTATGTATGTATGTATGTATGTATGTATGTATGTATGTATGTATGTATGTATGTATGTATGTATGTATGTATGTATGTATGTATGTATGTATGTATGTATGTATGTATGTATGTATATAAGTATGTTGTGTATACCAAAGATTCCGTTTCTTCCTTAATACCTTCTTCTCTTCCCCTCGTCGTATGGTGTTATTGTTTCTTTAACTTCTTAGAGCTAACGTAATGACAACAAAACGATCGACACTATCTCTGCTAGTTGTATTCTTTCTGACACCCTGAGATGACTTCTAGAGTATACACTCCCCTAACTCATTTTCTTACAACTATAACCAACATCTCGAACCCGGTGTGCTTGAGCATGACAGGAGCCACCTCCAAGAAGCCTCTCTCTAGCACTGCTAGAGGAGGTACGCAGTGCTGACAGTTGGGTTGGTAGCTAAACCGATTTTATGCAAATGAGATTTGTGCTCGTCTTTGAAGGCGCCAAAATAACAGGGAAAAATAGAGACGTGGAAAGGATTTAATTCCAGCTGCTAACGACACTGGCCACAGCTAAAGCTATTTTCGACGGCTGTTAAGAGACGTTCTCATTCTTCACGGTTTAATTTTTTAGATATGTTTTTTGCAAGAGCTTATTGCAAGAGCTTATTGTGAATGAGATTTACAGATGTTGATGTAAATTTGATAGAAGTTCACTGTAAGTTTAATGTGAGAATAGTCGGAGAAACATTCACATACAAATTTACAGCTTGGAATCGGTTTACGATATTGACCGGGTGCTACTGCTGCCATGAGCGGACATACTCCTGGCACAGCAATATCATCCTCTCACTCCTCCACCCCTCCCCCTCTCCCCGAGCCCGACAAGACTTATCTGATCCACAGCGGTTGCTATCTGCGTATAATTTATCATTCATGTGTACAACATTACACATAGATTAAAGAAAAACTCACATCATAAGTGTGTCATTGCGCTGTGAATGTTCACAGCAGTTTGTAACCAAACTCATCACTCCCATTGATAAATGCAATGTTTTTTTCCTTTTAAAAGAGAGTACAAGTACTGTATCATTCCATTCCATAAAACAAAGAAATCTTGATATACTACACAGCTTTGTTGCACTTATATTTGTTGATCAAAAGTTGTATTATACAGTTATATTATATTGCTATATTTATGAAATAATAGGCAGTAAGTCAGTTAAGAAAGTTGCCAACAAAACACTAAGGACTACTATACCACTACAATATTATAATCAAATTAATAGTTTCCAAATGGGGCTCATGACATTCACACATCTTCCCCGAGAGTTTGCGTCTTCCAAAAAGCAGAATAGCTAATGAAAAAATAGCATTTCAAAAAATAAAAAAAAGCCTCATGCAACAAATCTATGTCAATAGAAGTGAGAAAGAGAGTTCATTGGTGCTGTATAGAGCCAATTCTTTGGTTCTTTGGTCATGGAAGGCCCCGGTATCACTGCAAACGAATTAAAATCCATAATTGCTCAACCGCCCGTGCCAGTGGAATCAGCCGAATTACTATCTCATCTCCCAAAGAAAGAAAGGTAGCTGTAGTCCACTTCATAGCAGTCTCATCACACGCTAAAAGACATAAGGCGAAACCGCATAGAAAGTGAACACAGCCAACTGTTCCCTGTCATACGATATCATCACTCATCGTAAACAATCGGAATATCCAAACAAAATCAAAACGGATGAAACACACATCTCACGGTGTGCACAGAGCACCTAACTCAGTAGCTCCTGCAACAAGCCGGACCTGGAATATGAGGAATCTGCAACAAGGAACACATTCATACATTGCCTTCAATAGTTCCTGCCGCCTATCCACCATATTGACCAGAAGTTCACGTTCCCCTGAAAATGATGATCGTCATATTTTTTTTTAAATGTATAACGCTTGATGATGTTAAGCCAATTCTGACATATGGAAGCGAATCATGAACAGTAAACAAACAAATGAAAATACGATTAGAGGCCACAGAGATGGGTTTTCTCAGAAGAAATGTGAAAGTTTCTTGGACAGCTTTTTAGCTGTCAACGAGGCCAACGAGGAAATTCTCAGAGGCCAACACAAAAATGGGAACTCAATAAAAAACATCAGAAAGAAACAATCAATATTTTTCGGGCACATCATGAGAACAAAAAAGTTGGAATACTTGGTTACAACTGGCAAAATACAGGAAAAGAAGGATGGTGGATGGCAAAAAGAGAAGATACCAGATAGCTTGGTGTGAACTATTGTTACGATGCACTGTTGATAGAAAATCGTGGAAGCAAATGATCGCCTATACCAACCTGTATGGCACATGATGATGATCTTTGAACATAGCGACCATCGAAGATTTTAAGAATCTACCTTAATTTCCTTGGGTAGGGAACAGGCAAATAATTGCAATGCTGCGTGGACCGTGTCCTTGGAATGTTGAACACTCCCCGCCACTGGCTTCTTAATTTCCTTGCCTTTAGTTATATATTTTTTAGTTAATTATTGTTCCGACTTCTATTTGAATATTGCAGCGTATCGATATTGTAATTAAAGAGAACCGTTTTTTGAAAAAAAAAAAATTAATGAAGTATTCAATAAAATTAATTATCATTTAAAATTCCCCCCTGAACGGACACTTCCCCCCCCCCCAAAAAAAAAAAAAAAAAAATCATTCAAAATTAATTAACAAAAAAATGCAAGGCTTGCCGCGATCGCCTTGGGTCTTATGTAGAGCTAGTTAGTCCTGACTATGGAAGTTAACTTTGAACATTCACACCACAGACAAGAAAAATGTTGTTTCTTATGTGAATGTAGTTCTACAAAATGTGCTGATAATACGAGGGACAGCACCAACAACGATGCGAGCGTTCATTAAAATACCAAGGAAATGATAGCGTGTTTTACTAACATCAGAAGAAAAGAATAATCATTACTTATTGTTATAGTGAAGGGAGAAAGCTAAAATGTATCGTGACAACTTTAAAATGTAAGAAAATAGAGGGAGATAAATCAGAAAAGTAACCGTACAAAAGAAGAAAACGGCACGTTTGGAAGTCAACTAACTGATGTACAACTGTAGTGACAGAAGTTATGAAGAGTCTTGTCATCTAGGTCAGCAAGCATTATGGCTGACGATAATGACAATTAGGTAGTACTGAGCTTTTCTTTCAACGCTAAGTGTAATTTTAGGCTCAGGACATTTAACAACACATATATGATATACTGAAAACAAGACAGGGTATTAAACTGGCCGCTTCCGTTCGAATCAATGTGCTACACATGATCAAGAATTTACTGCATCTTCACGTGATTTGCCTTGAAAAGACTAACGAATCTGGCCAGTCGAGGAGCGATCCAAGAGGCTTGCAAATGTACACAGATGTAATACTGAAATCTGACCCATTTGAGTCTCTAACTCTAGACGCAAATAACAGATTCATGTAGACTACAAAATATCGCATCATCGCCTTTTTTGCGTCTTGTCAGATCAGACGATGAAGATCAGTAGATAAGTAGCCGTCGGGCGTACGCAGACTAACAAGTGCGATAGTAGAATTATCAGTAATGATTGATTTCGGTGTTAATTTCTGCAAAAATAGTAAATTGTTGTGGAATAATTCATTTGATATGATTGTTTGTCAGATGCAGCGGTAGAAGCATCAAATAGATTTGATTTCGTTGTTTACTCTAACAACTGGAATTTTTGAGGTAGAAACATTAGGCTCATTTGATGAACTATTTTCTTTTCCAGCACTTTTATCTTCAATCGAGTCTTGTGTGACTTATTAGTGACTTCCTGTATTTGATATTTGAACAATAAATTAAGTTTTCATAATTTCTAAACGATTGATTCTTATTATGTGTTCTCCATTCAGTAATGTAGTCCATTCTTTTTTAACCATATAGCTTGAAGGCCTATAAGTCTGATATAATAAATGTCTAATTAATAGGGAGGGCAAAAGCGGTTTAGTGAATAGTAGTGTCTACTCAATTTAACATCCAGTATAAGGACGAAAAGTATAGCTTTTAGTGCAACTCTAAAGATACTTTCTGATTCCCGACACGATAGCTGTTTGCAGTCAGGCAGCATGTTGTCGCATTAAACTATGTTGTGCCGTGTACTGCTAGAAAATGCATAAAGATTCTGATAGCTGCATTTTTCAGAACTCTTATCACATAGGCGTGTTATAAATGTCAAATAACAGACATTGGATCTACTTGAATCGATCACTAAAGTAAAAAACTTCATTGACCCTTATGGTGGGTGAACAAAAATAACGATAAATCTACAAAAATAACAATGATAAAACCAAGTCTGTCTCACGGACGTTAGCAAAGAAAGGTTTGGGCGCCCCTAAAAATTATTTATATGTATATACACATACGGGCACACACAAACATATACATATATATTTATATAAATGATCATACACAAACACACACATGTCCGCGCCAGTGGATTTTTTTTTCTACGTTCATTATTCCATATAAGACTTCAAAACTTATTTCTTAAGTTTCAAAATGTAACAAATACATTCGCAAGGAAAAACATACAGTATAGATTACACATTTCAAATATGAACATGAAAGGAATAAGTAACACAACAGCCACTTCCATTTTTGGTGAGATTTGAGCGCAAAAAAGTGATTTTAAAGTATTGCAATATTTTTTAAAGCTATTCAGATAATATTTATTCCTACTAAATTATGTTGTATTTTGTAGAATTTATTTTCAATCAAATATATATATATATACATATATATATATATATTGGCTATGAATCGACAAGGGCATCGGTATTTGAGGGGATCGCTATGTTAAGAGAGTTCTGGACTAACTTTCTCACTCCATGTACTATACAAGCAGACCAATGAATAACACAATTTAGACCTCACTTTATTGTCATTACTGGATTTCAAAACAACAAGTGACATACAAAATATAGTTTCACTTCGTAAATGATTCAAAACAAAGCAGGACTACCATCAAGTAGTTCTCAGGTGCATTATCTTTTTTTTAATTATTTTTTTTTCACAAGTGGTCAAATCCCACAACTGAGAAATGAACTAAAATTGCCGAAAAGAAATACTACGATGGACTCCACAACACCGTAGAATGTCAGGAAATGAGATCGACCGAACCCAACTTACGTCTTTTATACTGTTCCAAACTAATTAAATACTGACGCAGAGTACGTTGGTACATTCTGGCCTTATCCGCGAGCGCTAATTTATCGCGGTCTCGGATACGTTGCTTTACATCATCTAAATCTCTCAAGTTGTCATTTCCCGTATCAGGTGAGGTGAACCTGGTAGCATGTTATTTCAGATCCTCCAGCAACCAAGGATCCATCAATATCATCTTTTGGCTATAGTTTCTTTCATACCAAATATACCTCCAAGAACTCTTAAAATAGGTCACAATAAAGAACCTATTAAACCACCTGTTTGTCGAATCTTTCCGCCGCTTAAGACTCGTCTTCTGTTTAGCGAGAAGTCTCAACTAGTTCTTGTGCACACGTAGTTCGCACTTATGATGATGTGTGAGTCTAACATTACCTTTTAAAATGTTATTACAACGCCCACACAAAGTGCAAATCAGTTCGGGAGAGGCCGTTTTTCATACGATTCTTAGACCCACCCACGTGTCCGTTTGCAGGAATCTCAATATTTCATCAAGTCGCCTAAGTGAGTCTGCCATATGATAATTTTTAAAAAAAGGAATGAAAAGTATAGTATACAGCTTTACGTGGTAATTAACAAAACAAAAGTCGACGTTTCGGCCAAGTAGGCCTTCAGCTGGAACAACACAAAAATATATATTAGGATATGTACACAAATCTAACTACATGGCGATAATATGCTAGATACTCAAGAAAGGAAATAAAAAAGGTCACTTTCCTGTGGTCCAGAGCGTGGTCAGCTTCTGAATGAACTAAAATAAGTGGGTGGGATGACCTGTTGCTCCAGCTAAAGGCCTACTTGGCCGAAGCGTCGACTTTTGTTAATTACCACGTAAAGCTGCTATTATACCACTTTTTTTCTTCCTTTTTTAAAATTGTCATTATCATCAGCTTTACAGCAGCTTTGCATCTCTATGCATCTTGATGCCTTTACTCCTGAATCTGCCATACTGTTTTTTACTTTGGCATGAAGATTATTTTTCTTTCCACTGGGAATATCTTTGTTCTCAACCCCAAATGATCCACTGTTTCCTGTCGAAGGTCCACCAACATATAACAGTGAGGGGATGCGGTCGCTTCTTAAAAAAGTTCTCATTGAGGTACGCCACTAGGTCAGGATACATTTGCTTGGCGAAAGTCGCAATTTTCTAGAAAAGCATTATACTGTGGGTATTGACATTCCATGCTCTTTTTTATCCTTATAGTTTTTAAAGTATGTATATCACGCTTATATTTCTGTAATGACTGCCTTTGGTGAATAATTTCTATTATTGCTTTCGGACATTAAATCGTAGAGGACCATAAGACTTCTCTTCTTATTCCTCTTCTCCGTTTAATTTTTTGCCCGGTATACACTTGATAAAACTTACACCCTTCAAAGTCTCGTACATTGGCTGGCATCTCCTGTAACACCATATGACTTTCCCCCGTTATGGACTCAACTGGGAGCTGCGATAGCTCAGTAGTTAGTGAACTGGACTATAAAGGACAATTGGTCGGGTTCGATCCTGATCGACGGTTTCCGGGTTCACCCCGCCTTAAAAAGATACAGGATTTTTCCTGGAAAAGTAAAGGGGCACGGGCGTAATACCGATCACATTACCCCAAAAATCATGTACCGAAGGCCTGTAAAAATTATGGTCACTAACACCGTATTCCCTATACGCCATATAAAATTAAGGTGACCATATTTTTGAAACCCTATCCGGGACGGGTTAATTTCACCTAAATTTTTTATCAGTAAAATGAAATTTCTTCTGCCGTTTTCAAGTGCATAATACATATATTTTAAAACTAATTAAAACACCTAACAATATAGGCTTACAAAACGTTATCAGGAAATAAAAATAAAAAACAGTAATACTCGCTTAAATGAAAGGTGAAGCAGAGTTGCTTTACTTTTCTGATGAGTGAATTTTTTTTTAAAAAAAAAGATTTTTCTTTGTCTGGAGCATCTTAAAAAATACAACACATGTTTGCTCATCTTTCAATTTGGTGATCAACATGGCCTTGAAAGTGTCCACACTTAGATGTGTTTTATCATTTGTCCACAAGCTGTCCATCAGTAAAAACAATCTTTCCGTTGCAGCATTTGTTCCCGGTAGACACAAAAAGAACTCTCCCAGCTTCAGAATATGTGAAATTAGCACATGCCTGTTTTTGAAGTGGGAAGCCATTTCAATCCAACGCGGCCCTGGTAATGTTGTTTTAATACTTACTTCATTAATTTTCTGAGCAGTAACAAACTGCTTCATGTAAACATACTCGTCATACATTTCATGTTCTGGAAAGTCGACTGAAGGTTCTGTTTGACTCACTAATGATGAAGATTTCTGAATATCTTCCCAAGTTGGTGGTCTGTTCAACATTACCCAGCTGTAGGCCTCAAGGTTTTGAAAATTATTTGCAGTCCATTTCTTCAAATAACTTAAAGCTGTTTCATAGAATGAAGAATCAGTGGCTTTAAACTTATTCACATCATCCTGCACAATTTCGTCTACTTCCACTTTGTCAAGAATTAGCTTAACTCTTGATGCAAGAAACCACTTCCAGTTTGGACTCCAAGATAATTATCAACCCATTGATAGTGTCAATTACTTCAAAAACCGTGACCACCAGTCCCTCTACTTTCTGCACTGCTTCGTGGAAAGTGAATGCCTGACTGTGAACAAAAATAAGTCATACTTACTATAGTTTAACTAATAATTTTCTACGATTATACCATATGCATAGCATACGTTCTTTAACATTAAAATGTCAAGTAACTGAATAATAGCACAATGTAAATAAAATCTAATGAATGCAATAACCTCTATCTCTAAACAACACAACAAAAAGAATTAGTCGGTAAACGAAAGTAACACTATGAATATACAAGAATGTGAAATGTCGTGACCGCAAAGATTTTTCTTGTTGAGTTTCAATTCTAGTACACAAGATTTAAAATTTGGAGCGAATTTTACTGTTATTGTTTCACCAAATGAACAGCCAGTTGAACTTTTTAAACATGTTCTACACAACAACGGAATAATGTATGTTTTTAAGTCGTAAACACATTTACCATATTGGCAAAATTGTGAGTGTCCCGGAAACATCTGGACGTCTGGTCACCCTAATATAATATGTCTAGGTGGTCTAGTGGTAAGTCATTGGCCTCTCAAGGAAAATTTTTGTTTCGAATCCTGCAATAGACGATACACATTTTTGTCTTCGAGTACACAGCATCTTGGCGGTTTTACCATCTCCAGGTCTCTAATGGCGCCCTCTCAAATAACAGTGGAAAACAGGAAACGTTTGGCAGCACAAAGTTATTGAGCAGTTAAAACATCCACCCGTGCCAAAAAACGCATATTTTGAGCCGAAAGGCGCAGATTTCATTGCTTGCAGTAAACTAGTCACTAATCGGTTGAACGCTGAATTACGAGAATACGAGATGCATTCATACATACACAGCGCACATATACACACATATTCTGTTTATCTATGCTGGTAGCCGATTGTGGAGTTTTCCAGCAGTAAGGCGCAGTTTTCGCAAGCATCTCCTCGAAAGGTCTTTTTTTAAAATTAAATATTCGAATGGGGGTCCAAGAAATAGAAAGTTCGAAGCCAAGTGGATTACTCCAGGCGTCTAAAACAATCGTGACCTTCTATAGTTGCTTGTTCTCTGGTAACTGCACGCGCGGCGTCTATTTTCAGCTCACTTTTTAAACTCCCAGCAGACATTAGAAATGGGATAATGACGCAACAGATATGTTTACATAAATGGAAATTTAGAAATGGAGGATGCCAAGAGGACATAATATTATCATCTGAACTGGACCCAGTAACAATAAGTGTTGCCGCCCCTTTATCTTTCCGAGTCTATAAGGTGGAACGATCCACTCCGGGTGTGACTCCCTCGTGAAATCATGGTGCTGGATTCGTCGTTCTCTATAACGTGATTGGATTCAGCAACGCTTTGATTGCCCCACTCGCCCAAACAAACGTTGTCAACTTGGGGCGGATAATGATCAACTCTCCCGGTAGAGCTCAACATAATTCGACAACTAGCAACGCCAACGAAGATGAGTAATTGTCAGCTCATAGTAGTTACTACCACAGTTCAAGGTCCAAATGATAGCACTATCGATAGATTTAGTTTGCTCATAAACCTGCTTTCTATATGTCGGAGTTAATATTGTTCTAAGGTACTTCATTCTTTGACCTAGCTAAATACTGCCGAATTTACTTTATTTGTGCATTTCATGGAAGTCTTTTTCTCTTTTAGTTTGTTCGTCTGTCCTTTAGCTGTTGAGACTCTAGGTATTGTTCTGTACTTTCATCGATACAAGACAACTGTTTTGTTACTTATTTTTACTTTCATCGATTAACTATATCATCCGTATACTTAAGATTGTTTATGTAACCAATCTATCTATTGACCTTTCGAGCCGTAGCCGGCCCATAGGGCGTAGGCCAAGATACTCCTTTTATCTGAATTTTTGTTCTAGCAGTTTTCAATTCTTTTAAAGATATTTTATCAAATATCGCCATTTGTCTCTGTTCTGTGCAAGCAGCTCTATCTCATTGAGGGATCCGATTCCTGCTGCTTTTGCCTCTCTCATCAATGTGTTTATGGACATGTTGACCACCGAATTATATTACAGGTATGCCCTTGATGAATCTTAATAAAAACCTCACACATTATGTCCAATCTTTTTATTTAATGGTATCACTAGAAAGAGGGGGTGGGCGGACTGGGCGATCAGGAGGTAAGATGTTGACAACTGGACAAGGTCTCGGTTTAGAATTCCGCCATAGGCGGTCGAATTTGTTCTCTTTGAATACAAGGTGTCTTTGTGGCTTAACCCTTTCCCAGGCTCTGGATTATGAGGTTTGATGTCAAACCATCTCAGATAACAGGAAATCCCGTGTATACCCTGTGCATGATAGAAAATGTGTTACAGCTAACGAAGAAATCAGTGGGGCGAATTCCTCAATGCCCGAGAAAAAGTGTAAAGCATTGACAATCTATCAAAGCAATTCCTTTTCAAAATCAACGCCGATGCTACAAACCATCTTTAGTACTTTCGGCGGAGTGTGTATGTGTGGTGATGGCGGTTATTTGAATCGTCAGTAGCTGTACATTGCGGGAAATGCTGGAGGCGAGGACTTGATGACTATGGAGTTGTTCAATTTGCATTGAAGATGTAAAGGTAAAAAGTAAAGTGCAAGACTTGAATCGGTGTCTTAGCGTGCAAGTTTTCACCCATATGTTCTCGGCCGCCTATCAAGAAGTGTTCGGAGACTTCTGGATAGTGTCGCTTCAAGAATCTAAACTCACGATGCGAGGCGGGATTCCTCTCCTTCCTGGAGTACCCTGGTACTCATTTCTGCCAGTGGCTGGGTAGACCGCGGGGGTGTCTTTGTTTCCAACCACTAGTACAATGCAATCGAACACGGGTTGTCCGAACGTCGGTAACCCAGTCGGATGGTTTCCCCAACTAGGCTTGCCGAGGGCCCCCCCCCCCCCAATTGAAGATGTGTTGTAAAGTAACTAATTAAGCATGGCGGAAATGCGAGAAATAAATAAGTCTATACACATTTCCTAAAGACTTTTAGAATAACATGAAATATGTATTCACTTAAAAACAAATTATATCAAAGCTAAAACTGGCAATAATAAAGTAATATATCTATTACATGTCCAGTACAGTGCAGACAATCTAACATTAAGTGAGAAAACTTAGGAAAATTTAATGAATAATTTAATGGTTTAGTTTTTAATCTGATATTTATTATTTGCTTTCATTATATTTTGTGGGCATATTAAAAGACACAACAGCCTACTAAAAGTAATCTTGGAAGAGGAACTACAAGGTATGAGAGGTAGAAGCAGACCAAGACTAACATGGATGAGTAACATTAAAAGGATGGAAAAAGTCAACCTATGAGAATCTGCACCATCAATGCAAAAGACAGGGCGGAATTGCGCTCCTTAGTAGCCAGTCTTCTATGCGAAGACGGCACTCAATCAACAAAAATGAATTAATTTTATTATGTGCTGATTTTTAAAAATGTTGTACCAACATCCTCTTTTTTCCTTTTGTTGACTGGTTTTTTTCCTGGTCATTCATCATCATAAAGATGTGTGATGTAATCTCTCATTATTTCCCACTTTCCTTCTTGTCCTCGACAATTCTCGTTCAGTTGATTTCTAATAGCCAGTATTTGTTTGTTTGTTAATTTGCTCATCATGATGTCGCGTGTCCTTTGCGGAACGACGTTTCATTCTTCACAGCCTGTCTGAAAGAATCTCTAGCCAGATCTTTAGTTGTCATTTTCAAGGATGCACATGGTAAGTTGCACAAACGGCGCCTTATTTATGGACACCAATGGACACAGCTAGGACACAACACAAATAATAAGTGTGTGGTTGTAGTGGGGGGGGGGGGGGGGGGGGGGGGGAGAATAATCGTTAAAAAAGGGAGTTAATCGTGGAAAGGTGATAATCGTGGTAAGGGGGAGGTAATTTGTGAGATCTATAAAATAAAAAATAAGAGTAACTCACAGCTGACGGATTTAATTTTTAAATTAGTATTTTTTTTTAGTTTTAATAGGTTTGTAGACGGTGAAATGGTATCAGAGCGATGGTTGGGTTTTTGGGGTAGCTTGGTGGGGGTGGTAATAGATGATACCTTAACCATAGGTGACAGATTGCTTTTTTTCAAAGTGTATTTTAATGGCTTTCAATGGGTCTTCAGGGTGGCGGAGTGGTATGTATGGTGTGGTGGTGGTGAAGAGTAACTGATGAACATAAATGAATATCGGTGATTCATAGCTGACAGACTGATTTTTTAATTTGTATTTTAATGAGTTTTAATGCGTTTTAAGGGTGGCGGAACTGTGCGGTGGTGACAAAAAAGATAAGGTGTTGAATCGATATTCTCAAATCAGACATAAACTGACACATTAATATGAAAGAAAACGTATGATCGAGTAAAATGAAAATGTGAGGGGAGGTGGTGGCAACGAGAGAAAGGGTAAGAGAGAGCAGGTGCTGAAATGGATACATGTGAGGGGAGGTGGTGACAACGAGAGAAAGGGTAAGAGAGAGCAGGTGCTGACATGGATACATGTGAGGGTAGGTGGTGGCAACGAGAGAAAGGGTAAGAGAGAGCAGGTGCTGACATGGATACATGTGAGGGGAGGTGGTGACAACGAGAGAAAGGGTAAGAGAGAGCAGGTGCTGACATGGATACATGTGAGGGGAGGTGGTGGCAACGAGAGAAAGGGTGAGAGAGAGCAGGTGCTGAAATGGATACTCTCATGGCAGACATGAACTCTCTCACATACACACGCACGCACACACTCACATACACAGACACATATGCAAATATGCGAAAAGAAACAAGCGCAAAAAAAAAAAAGAAGCATATAAAAACGTTTGAAAGGAAGATGTACCAAAGAAAGAAAAACATCTTGTGCAACAAATCTATGCCAAATAGAAGTGAGAAAGAGAATTCATCGGTTCTATATAGATCCAATGTCAATTGTCGGAGAATCATTGAAACGACGATTAGAGGCCACAGAAATGAGATTTCACAGAAGAGTGTTGAGAGTTTCCCGAACAGCTTATAAGACCAACCAGGAAATTCTCAATGAGGCCAAAAAAAATGGGAGCTTCTAAAAAAACATCAGTTAAAAAATAATCAACATTTTTCAGGCACATCATGACAAATGGAAAGTTGAATACTTGGTTACAACTGGCAAAATACAGGGAAAGAGAAATCAAGGACAAGAAAAAGAGAAAATACTAGAGAGCTTGGTGTCGTGCCATGGATAAAGGTCAACAAAAGAATTTAATAGATGCACTGTGGATAGAAATTATGATAGGACATGATCGTCTATGCAAACAGGTACGACACATGATGATGATGATTCAAGGCATAATTTTCACGTCAACATTTTATGAAAGTGGCACATTTGTAGATGACTGTTAACATTTCTTCCATCAATTATTTGTCGATGTTTTCATGACTATACACTCATCGACAGATTGAGCAAGACGGTTTTCTTATTTAATGTGAACCAGTCAGAATCATAATGTTTATACTAAAGACTGAACGACGACGCCTGGTCACGTGATGCACCCATGAAATTATCTTGGTCTTTGATTACTCAAACTGCATTTTCAAGGTCACACAGCAAAGAACATAATGAAGGCCCACTTTTCTTCCATTAATGTTTAATCAAATCAGCCTGTGTACTAAACAGCTTAGAGGCTAACCTGCATCATTCACCATCATCATTGTGTGCCGTCTCCGCATCGAAGGTTTGCTACCATAGAGCGCCATTCCGCTCTGTCTCTTGCTTTGATAGTGCAGGTTGTTATAGGCTGACTTGTTCATCTTTTAGTGTTACTCGTCCACGTTAGTCGTGGCCTGCCTCTTTTACCGTGTATTTTCCCTTCCGAGGTTAAATTTAGTAGGCTAATCTGTCTTTTAACATACCCAAAAATCTCATTTGTCTTGTTTGAATTGTGTTTAGTAGTCCTATTTTTATTTTTAGTTATTTTAATACTTAATTGTTTGTTTTCTTTTCTTTCCATCCTTTTCTTTTTATTCTTCTATATATCCTCATTTCAAAGCCTTGAATATTTTCTGTTTTGTTTTCTTGTCTAATGCACATGTTTCTGCACCATACAGGGATGTTAGGAAGATATAAGGAAAATCATTCAGTCGTCTGTTTAAAAAAAAAAGTACGTTTTTTTTCTTCTATATCTCATTATCAACCGTTCAACACATGAAGTCAAGAATAAAGTCTTGCAGCAAAACTGACTTCATTGCTGATACATTTTTACCGTCTGCTAAACTTTGTTGACTGCAAATATAGTATCACGCTTGATAACTTCATGGGAAAATATTGTCAATGTTTGCTGAACTGATAACGTATTGGTGAATTTACCGTCCAGTAGTTAACTTCCTTTGTAAACTGTCTAGTCGCGGACACACTATTTGTGAACTGACTATTTCTTAACTAAAAAATAAATTGTGAACTAACTCTTTAGTCTTTAATGGACTATTTGTGAACCGATTAGTAGTAGACTGACTAGCTGTGAACCGATTAGTAGTAGACTGACTAGATGTGAACCGATTAGTAGTAGACTGACTAGCCGTGAACCGATTAGTAGTAGACTGACTAGCTGTGAACCGATTAGTAGTAGACTGACTAGCTGTGAACCGATTAGTAGTAGACTGACTAGATGTGAACCGATTAGTAGTAGACTGACTAGCTGTGAACCGATTAGTAGTAGACTGACTAGCTGTGAACCGATTAGTAGTAGACTGACTAGCTTCTCCTTAGCACAGCCGGCAAGGCTTTTGTGAGAGTCATACTAAAACGCCTGTATAGACTTGCAGAACGTGTTCTTCCCGAGTCTCAATGCGGCTTCAGAGCCGGGAGATCAACCATAGACATGATTTTCACACTTAGAACTGCAAGAAAAATGTCGGGAACAAATATGCCGCTCAATATTGCCATTGTGGATCTAACAAAGGCCTTCGACTCAGTAAACAGGGATGGACTCTACAGGGTGTTAGAAAGCGTAGGCTGCCCTCCTAATTACTTCAGCTAATTATATCATTTCATGAAGACATGAATGCTAAGATCTACTTTGATGGGAGTTCATCAGAGAGTTTCAAAGTCAAGAACGGAGTGAAACAGGAATGTGTCTCGCTCCCACCATTTTTGGTATGTTTTTTGCTGCCCTCCTAAATAACGCCTTTGAAAACAGCTCAGGAGATATTTGCATTCGCACAAGATATGATGGGTCAATGTTCACCTTAGCACGACTAAGAGCAAAAACCAAAACAAATGTTGTCCTACTTAAAGAACTTTTATTTGCTGACGATGCAGCTCTAGTCGCTCATAGTGAAGCCACCCTACAGTCGCTGATCAACGACCTGGACCTTTGCATGCGACCTTTTTTTTACTGTCAATTAATGTTCAGAAAACAGTAATACTAAGTCAAGGTGACATCAAACCGCTATTAATCACTCTAAAAGGTTGTCCACTAGAATCAGTACAGAAATTTACATATCTTAGATTCACAATTACGCAAACCATCTCTCTTGATGAAGAAATAAACTGTCGAATTGGTAAGGCAGCTACGACCTTCGGCAAACTCACAGAAAGGGCCTGGAACAACACGAAACTAACACTAAAGACTAAACTCCTAATATATCAAACTTGTGTGCTTAGCACACTACTATATGGATCTGAAACCTGGGCAACATACTCAAACCAGGAAAAAAGACTAAATGTCTTCAACATGTGATGTCTTCGCAGAATAATGCACATCAAATGGCAGGACAAAATAACCAACTTAAATGTCCTGCAACGTGCTAAGACCCCAACAATCATGTCAATGTTCAGATGTTTAAGATTAAGATGGTTGGGGCATGTCAGCGAATGAAAGAAAAGCGCATCCCCAGGCAAATACTATATGGTGAACTAACACACGGAAAAAGACAAATCGGCAGACCTAAACTACGATATAGAGATGTCTGTAAATCATCTCTGAATGACTTCTCCATATGTGAAATGACTGGGAATATTTGGCAAGTGATCGTACATCATGGAGAGCATGTATAAAGAACTGTATAACATCATTTGAGATTGGGCTAAGGCAAAACATAGAAGAGAAAAGACTCATGAAAAAGGATGGAAAACCAAGTGAACCAGTGGCCTGATTTGTTCATTCTGTGACCGCTTGTGTTTGTCAAACATTGGTAGAATTAGCCACGAGAGAAGCTTTCCGACAAAAGCAAAACCTCCAAAAAATAATCAATAACCTCCATTAGACCGTCTGACAAGACGAAAAGGGCCATATATACATATATTACTATATATATGTGAACCGATTAGTAGTAGACTGACTAGCTGTGAGCCGATTACTAGTAGACTGTCTAGCTGTGAACCGATTAGTAGTAGCCTGGCTAGTTGTGAACCGATTAGTAGTAGACTGGCTAGTTGTGAACCGATTAGTAGTAGACTGTCTAGCTGTGAACCGATTAGTAGTAGACTGGCTAGTTGTGAACCGATTAGTAGTAGTCAACTAGCTGTGAACTGATTAGTGGTAGACTGTTTAGCTGTGAACCGATTAGTAGTAGACTGTCTAGCTGTGAACCGATTAGTAGTAGCCAGTCTAGATATGAACTGATTAGTAGTAGACTGGCTAGCTGAAAGTCGATTAATAGTAATAGACTATCTAGCTGTGAACCGATTAGTAGTAGACTGGCTAGCTCTGAACGGATTAGTAGTAGTAGACTGTCTAGATGTGAACCGATTAGTAGTAGACTGGCGAGTTGTGAACCGATTAGTAGTAGACTGACAGCTGTGAACCGATAAGTTGTAGTAGACTGTCTAGATGTGAACCGATTAGTAGTAGTATCTAGCTCTGAACCGATTAGTAGTAGACTGTCTAGCTGGAAACCGATTAGTAGTTGTAGACTGTCTAGCTGTGAACCGACTATTAGTAGTAGATTGACTAACTGTGAACCGATTAGTAGTAGCGTGACTAGCTGTGAACCGATTAGTAGTAGTAGACTGTCTAACTATGAACCGATTAGTAGTAGACTGGCTAGTTGTGAACCGATTAGTAGTAGACTGGCTGGTTGTGAACCGATTTGTAGTAGACTGTCTAGTTGTGAACCGATTAGTAGTAGACTGTCTAGCTGTGAACCGATTAGTAGTAGACTGTCTAGTTGTGAACCGATTAGTAGTAGACTGTCTAGCTGTGAGCTTATTAGTAGTAGACTGGCCAGTTGAGAACTGATTAGTTGTAGACTGGACAGTTGTGAACTTATTAGTAGTTGACTGTCTAGCTGTGAACTTATTAGTAGTAGACTGTCTGTCTAGCTAGCTGTGAACGTATTAGTAGTAGACTGTCTAGCTGTGAACTTATTAGTAGTAGACTGTCTAGCTGTGAACTTATTAGTAGTAGACTGTCTAGCTGTGAACCGATTAGTAGTAGAATGGCTAGTTGTGAACCGATTAGTAGTAGACTGTCTAGCTGTGAACTTATTAGTAGTAGACTGGCTAGTTGAGAACTAATTAGTTGTAGACTGGCCAACTGTGAACCGATTAGTAGTAGACTGACTAGTTGAGAACTGATTAGTTGTAGACTGGCTAGTTATGAACTGATTAGTTGTAGACTGGCTAGTTGTGAACTGATTAATTGTTGACTGGCTAGTTGTGAATTGATTAGTTGTAGACTGGCCAGTTGTGAACTGATTAGTTGTAGACTGGCTAGTTGTGAACTGATTAGTTGTAGACTGGCCAGTTGTGAACTGATTAGTTGTAGGCTGGCTAGTTGTGAACTGATTAGTAGTTGATCTGACTAGTTAGGAAGTAACTAAGTACTTGTGAAGTAGATGGCTAGTATGTTGAAAATTGTAGAATATTTATTAGCAAATTGAATTCATAAGTTAGTTGGACATGGATGAACTAATTGATTAATATGCCGTTACACTCAAATCAGTTGATTAAAAATAAATTGACAACATACTTTGTATATTGACGACTGTTTGTGAAATAAATTACGTTTTGCCGAAGAATAAACTCACTCATCATCATCTTGTGTCGTACCGTATGGCGTAGGCGATCATGTCCATCCACAATCTTCTGTCCACAGTGCATAGTATCAGTTATGTTGTTGACTGTTTTCCACGCCATGACACCAAGCAATCCAGTATCTTTTCTGTTTGTCGTCCGCAATCTCTCTTTTCCTGTATTTTACCAGTTGTGACCAAGTATATATATTCCAACTTTCTTCTCATGATGGCTCGAAAAAATGTTCATTTTTTTCTTTCTGATATTTTTAAGAACTCCCTTTTTGCGTTGGCCCCTTTGGAGAATTTCCTCGATGGTCTTTTTAACTGTCTAAGGAAATTTCAATATTTTTCTGAGAAATCCCATCTCTGTGACTTCTAATCGTCTTTTCATTTGTTGTTTACTGTCCATGATTCGCTTCCATAGGTCAGAATTGGTTCCATATAGCACCGATAAACTCTCTTTGTCACTTCTTTTGACATAGACTTGTTGCATAAAATATTTTTCATTTTCTGAAATGCTATTTTGGCCTCAGCTATTCTGTTTGTTTTTTTTTATATTTCTGTGGTGCATCTTCCATCTGATGTTATTATTGTGCCCAAGTATTTGACGTGTTCTACTTGTTTCAGATTTGTCCTGTTTATTGTTATGTTGCATGAAAGTGATGCTTGGTTTTTTTATATGACCATTACTTCTTTTTCCCTATTCAGACTGAGTCCTTTCTTGTTGCTTTCTTTGATTATGATGTCCATCATTTCTTGTAAACTCACTACTTGCTGATAAATAAACTGACTATTGTTGATGAGAACAAATTGATAATTTCTTATGAACAAATTCACTGCCTCCTGTGAACTTATCAGCTAAGTGACTGATTGCTGTGAACTGATCAGTTAAGTACTGATTGCTGTGAACTGACTGACTTTGAAATAACTGACTGCCGGTTTTTATTTTTTGACTGACTAATTGCTTTTGCACAAACTAACTACTTGCAGTTACATTGATTACACAGTAGAAAATTGTCTATGGACTGGTAACTGGCTTCTGTTTTGCACATTAAAACGAGGCTATTTACAATTTGGTGAATTCATTGCTGTTATTCTCAGCTATGATTTAACGAGGAATATATTGGCGTTTCTACTCAATTAGGACCTCTCTGTTTTTGTTGAACAGGGGCAGCAATTTATGCTTGAAATTATGATTTATGAAGTACCCAGGGCTACGCTCAAGGCGATTTCCAACACTGGATAAATCAATACTGCATATTCTCGAAATATGACGCTATTTGAGGGCAGAATAAACAAAAGTGCACTTTTTGTGTCTGTACAAGGATGGGCTTGTTTTGTGGGGTCATAGATTTCGATATTATTGTGTACGTTAGGAAAAGAACATAACAAAGTGTCTATACACAAGAACACCAACGCCATTACTAAATTCCATGTTGTCTATATGTGCTTGTTATTATGTTGTTATGCTTGAGACGCGTCATGGGATATGAAACATATTTTCCTCTTGCATGCAAAAATGCAATTAAAATTTCAAAGTTAATGTTTTCTTGGTAACAATAGAATATAATTTATATGATTTGTGCATTATTTCATCTTTTCTTTTTATTTCATCGATGTCACATGGAGCTTTCTTTTCATGCCGAAGAAATGGTTTGTAAACACGTGGCTTTCATTAGGGAATACCTGAAGTGATCACTGGGCAGAGCTCTCAACACATGTACCCTACACTCCACTCCCAACCGGCAGTGAGGCAATAGGATAGCTTCTCCGTTCTCACATTTAATCTTTGATCACACTGATTAGAACAATTTGTACATTCGGCAAACAAATAACAACATAAATTTGTATCTTCTCTTTTGATTCGGCATGTCCAATTTCAGCAGGCAGTTTATTTTACAATATGATAAAGTTTGGAATCGTCGCCCTGCAGTTGTATAGGAAATGCATAAAGCGACTTTAATTTGCCGATGCATTTTGAGAAATGAAGTGATAAGTGGTGGACCGGAAATCTGATTGAAAATTCCCGACTGCCATGATACTAGTTCCGTGGATAGAATAGGTGATTCAATATTTCAGATTCAGAATGAACCAGGCCAGCGACTGAAAAAAAGACCCAGGTGGGCTTCCCTTTAGCACGTCAACAAGAAAACAGAAGAAACACATGTTCAACGGAAAGACTATCTCTAATTTACTTATGTTGCAAAGGTCTACATCAATAGTTTTCTGCCACACATGACGGAAATTGTACCCTTGCTCGTCTCAAACCTTTCACGACAATAATTATTCGTCATTTGCGACATCCTGATGTAAGCAGTGCTTTCAGGACATGTAGTCTTGATGGTACTTAACGCATGCTGACTGTTCAGGTAATACAGGTTCTGACATGATCAACGATATTTCGCTCAACGATTTATATATAGCCATAATTAAGAAAAGCAGGCAAACGTTACGTCAAACAAGGCTATAACGTTTTACTGGACTCTCCAACCAAACCTGTTCAAAATAAAATCTGTACCTGGCTTGTTGATTTAGATATGACGTTAGCAGCAAGCAAGAGCTGTCCTTTCACCTCCACATGATGATGTCTATTATAAGAAAAAGGAAGAAGAGAAAATTCTCACCATGCATGTAGTGTAAATGGAATATGGTGAAGTCGTCCTTACTTTTATAGACCTTTTGCACATTATTCTTTGGGGTAATATGATAAGTATTATAACCATGGCGCTTTTCATTTTTAAAAAGAATCACTTGTCTGGTGTAGTGAAGTTAATACTTTACTTTTTTATATATTTAAAATAAATATTTTTTACTTTGAAACTACATAATATTGCAAGGCAAAACAGAACAATTATTCAATTTTGCATCTGTCAGATAGAAAACTATCTTTCCGGCATAATCAAATTAATGAGTTCTGTCGGAATTGGGGGTGGGGGGGGGAAGAATATAAGATCGGAGAGTAAAGACCGCGTGTCTCCAGGTAGATACAAAACTGTTAGATAAGGTGCCTCTGTTACTTTTTATATCTATACCTATGTTTCATAGATTATGCCAAAGCATTTGACAAAGTTAAGCACCAAGAAATAACCAAAATTTTAGAAGGCATAAATGTAGACAGCAAAAATCTAGGAATAATAAAGAACATATACTGGCAGCAAACAGCACTCATAAGAACTGGAAATCACTTGGGAATGTTTAAGCAAATATAACAGGATGTTAAACAAGGTTGTGTGTTGTCACCAGATTTGTTTAATATGTTTAGTAAGATTATTTCAAGATCCATAAGGGCCATGCATGGAATAACAACCGGGTGACATAATATAAATAATCTAAGGTATGCTGATGAAAGTCATAATCCCTAAGAGTGAAAAAGAGTTACAAGAAATGTGAGACATTATAGAGAAAGAAAGAAAAAATAAAGGACTCTGCCTTAATAGCAAAAAGACAGAAGTAATGGTAACAACAAAGAAAAATACATCACCGCAATGCACAATAAAGACAAATGGAACAATATTGAAACAGGTAAATTAATTTCAATATTTGGGAACAATGATAACCTCAGACGGTATATGTACAACAGAGGTGAGATGCAGAATGGCTCAGGCAAAAAGAACTTTCAAAAAATGAGGAAGATACTGTGCAATCCATTTTTAACAACAGAAACAAGAAAAAGAGTTCTTAAATGTTATGTAGAGCCAGTCTTAACATATGGATGCGAATTATGGACAATAGGGCAGCAAAGAAGAAAATCATTGTAGGTTGTAAAAATGTGGTTTTACAGAAGAATGTTGAGAATACTATGGACAACCAAGTAGAGTAATGAAAATGTTCTGAAAGAGGCCAAAGCAAGAAAAGAGCTAATTTTCAATATTAGGAAGAAACAATCATCATTTTTTGGCCATGTAATGAGAAGGAAACAGCTGGAATATATCGTAACAACTGGAAACATCGAGAGACGAAGAAATAGAGGGAACAAAAGAGAAAGGATACCAGACAGCTTAATAGAATGGCATGGCAGAAGGCCAACAACAGAAATTATAGATAACTGTCGAGATCGAAAGTTGTGGAGAGACATGATCACCTACGCCAGCAGGCACGGCACTTGATGATGATGATTACTTTTTAGAACGTACAATTAATACGTCTGATCAAATCAAAGTAAATAAGCCAAAAGATATGTTCATCCCTAATTTCTCCTTTCTTTTTCGTCCTTCAAATTTTATACAACAGAGTCACATAATTGATAGCAGGTCTGTCTCGTCTGCATCTATTTGTTCGACGCGCCCAAATTCAGGAGACAAGATTCTCGATTGCAACTCTTTGAGTTAAGTTTGACAACATACAAGATGTAGTGAATTCTGAGACTCATGAAGAGCTGCCACTAGGATGTAGTGAATTATGAGACTCATGAAGAGCTGCCACTAGGATGTAGTGAATTATGAGACTCATGAAGAGCTGCCACTAGGATGTAGTGAATTATGAGACTCATGAATGAAGAGCTGCCACTAGGATTTAGTGAATTCTGAGACACATGAAGAGCTGCCACTAAGATGTAGTGAATTCTGAGACTCATGAAGAGCTGCCACTAGGATGTAGTGAATTCTGAGACTCATGAAGAGCTGCCACTAGGATGTAGTGAATTCTGAGACACATGAAGAGCTGCCACTAGGATGTAGTGAATTCTGAGACTCATGAAGAGCTGCCACTAGGATGTGAATTATTAGACTCATGAAGAGCTGTCACTAGGATGTAGTGAATTCTGAGACTCATGAAGAGCTGCCACTAGTCTGTTTTTTTTTTATAACACGCAATGGTCCATCAATAGATTGATTAAGCTAAAGTTTTGTTGTTACTTGTTCAATTTTTGAATGGGTCTTAATGAAGGTCTATTTTTGTACTATGTATTCGAACATGAGTACATTTTGCTCTGATTAAGAAATTGTTGCTTGCTACACTATGACAAAACTGTCCATTTTTCTGAAGCTGTTTTCTCATTATTTGGAAAGAACAATAATGTAAGACAAGGTTGCTGAGCGACGACGCATCAGGGACAGACCAAGAGTAAGGTAGTTTCTAGACATCAAGGAGACATTGAACATGACAGCAGAAGAAGTAGGAGATCTCACTAGAGACATTTCATTTTAGACGGGCTGTGGTGTTTTGCAAAGGACATGCGACCTGAAGACGATGATGTTTTCTCATCTTGTGAAATTTATCATTACACATACATTTACACATTTACAGTATACATTTAGCCTTATAGTTTAATAGAAATTATATTACATTAAAGTTTTAAAAAGCAATGATGTTGATGGTGTGTTGTGTACACTAATATTTGGCACTAAATGAGGGTGAGTAAATTCCAGTTCAAAACACATTGAATTGTAATATCATCAATGGGAACTCCTAACTATAAAGAATATCAAAATAAACAATAAATGCAATTCATCTACGTGACTCTGAGCTATTTGAAGGCATTTTTAGGCTTTTTTTTTCTTTATGACATTGCTGATCTCTTATGAGAATCATCCCGCAGAACAATTTTCTATAAGAATATTTATTTAGAATAAAGAATTGTTTTTGTTTCAATACCGATTCTTTACCTTGCGTGAGCTATTTTAATGGTAGGGCAGAATTTGAATGAAAACAGACTCTGATAAGAGTATTATAATTCATGTTTTCATGAATCGTTAACAGCTACATCAATTTATTTACGTACCGAAAGTATAATTCGTTTAATTTAATATAATGTCGATTTAATGTGGAAAAATACAAATATGTGTTGCGGCAATGTTTATATATCCACAACATAATATATTGATGTTCAATGTTCTACAAACTGTTAGATATTGCGACACAACGCTATCATTTCACAAGAGAAGACATCATACACAACAATCTCTTAGGGCACACTCCATTAGCCTTGTATTCTAGGTGATTACCCACACGGCACCATCAGTGCAATTGGAGGACGTACTGTCTACTACATCATCATCACCGAGCGCTGTCTCCACAACGAAGGTTAGCTACCATGGAGCGCCATTCTGCTCTGTCTCTTGCTTTGATGGTGCAGGTTGTCATAGGCTGGTTTGTCCATCTCTTGATGTTACTCGTTCATGTTAGCCTTGCCTGGTCTGCATCTGCCTCTTTTATCTTGTATTTTCCACTCCAGGATTACTCTTGTATGCTTTTGTCTCTTTTTAACATGACCCAAAAATCGCATTTGTCTTGGGCTTAGTAGTACTCTTTTAATTTTTAGTTGTTTTAAGACTTCATCGTTTGTTTTCTTTTCATTCCATCCAATTTTACATATTCTTCTATATATCCACATTTCAAAGGCTTCAATTCTCTGTTCTGTTTTCTTGTCTAAGTCCATGTTTCAGCACTATACAGGAATATTGAGAAGATGTAACATTTTCCTATTCTTAGTTTTAGCCCTGGTGTTATTTGTTTTGATGTTAGTATGTTCTTCATGACATTAAAATTACTTTTTGCCATTCCTATTCTTTTGTTTATTTCAGTTGTACATTTTCCATCACTAGTTATTGTATGTCCAAGGTAGTTGTAGTTCTGAACTGTCTCCAGGTGTATTCCTTCAATTTTGATATCCACTTGTGGGTTTTGAGAATTTTCTTTATTTATGATCATAGTTTTAGTCTTTTTGATATTCATATCTAACCCATATTTTTTTGCTTGTCATGTTTATTTCATTAAGTAATTGTTGTAGAACTTTAGGATTTTCTGCTAGTAGTACAGTATCGTCAGCATATCTTAGGTTATTGTTTATCTTTCCATTAACTTGTAGGCCTAGCATCTCTGTAATAGTTTGCTACTGCATACAGTACCAGGTATATTACCTGTCTTGACAAAATACCGTGCTATTTATTCGTGCATAGTGGGAATTTTCTCTACTGAGATTAAATGTCTTCATGTGCAGATAAGAAGAAAAATCTGTCTGAGACTATGATGGCACTAGAGCCAAACCATTAGTTTCTTCCTTTCCATTTATTACTGTTGAATGTTTATATAAGAATAGCAAAATGTTATATCATCTCAACAATCCTGTATGATGCAGAAACATGGACATTAGACAAGAAAATTGGAACAGAAAATACTAACTCATCTCCCAAACAAAGAAAGATAGTTGTAGTCCCCATCATAGCAGTCTCGGCACATGCCAAAAAACATAAGGCGAAACCGCACAGACAGTGAACACAGCCATTTTTCCCTTATCATACGATATCATCATTCATCGTAAATAATTGGAATATCGATGCATGATCAAAATGGATGAAACACACAGCTCGCACAAGCACTTTAATCAGTAGCTACTGCAACAAGTATGAGAATGTATATATCTTAATAATCAGACAGATTATTTAACATGGATTAGAACTGTCTTGCTTTACACAATCTGCGATATGACAGCGGTTTTTTTCTCACATTCTGCAGAACTGTTGTTCCATGATGCACATACATTGTTCTTCTTCCCTCTTTCTTGTATATTGTTTTGTCTACTGCTATGAAAAGCCGATTTGTTACTTTATTGTTTTCCTGAGTAATATTATTTATATTCATTGAGCTATTTTTATGAAAGTAATGGGAAGAGAAGAAAAACTTAATTAATTCTGTTCTAGCCTAAATACTTTGAGGAAATATAAAATGACGTGTACACTTATAGCTTCTTTATAATTTTTACTACGATTGTTTCTTTTCTTTTAGCCTTTCATATATTCTAATATATTCTAATAATTCTACCTGATATTTAGACCGTAAAAGATCGCATGTGAGACCTTAGCGATCACACACGTGGGGGGAAACATCAGCCGGGCTAAACCCCCATCGTGTGTTTCTCTTAAACTAAGCCCTTAACTTACGACTGACTTAGCAGGTCGGTAAGGGATAATTGTATTTATGCTCAGAGAAATACATAGAATATGGAGATCAAAGTAGCAACGATAAACATATGCGGGATAAAAAATAAAGAAATCGAACTTATAGAAGAAATGACAAAAAGGAAAATTAAAATACTAGGATTAGCGGACACCAGAGTAAAAGGACAACAGATAAAGAAAACACACATGAACTACACGAAAATATTCTCGGGAGTCGACAACACAGAAAGAGCAACACATGGAGTAGGTTTTATCATCGACCCAGAACACGCAAAGAACATTCTAGAAATAAAATACTATTCAGAAAGAATTATCTCAATTAAACTACTAGAAGACGACCGAAAAACAAATTACATTCAAATCTATGCACCATGCAACAACAATGTAAAAGACAGCGAAGAATTCTACGACACATTGAGTGAAATTATTAACAGGATTGACGAAAGCGACGACATGTTAGTGATGGGAGATTTTAATGGAAGGCTTGGGAAACGCAACAGTGAGAACAGTGACATCTTAGGACCCTTTGGCGATAAAACAGCTGAAATAAACGAAAACGGAAGCAGACTGCTGGAACTATGCAATCAAAACAATTTATTTATCACCAACACATTCTTCAAACACAGAGAGTCGCAAGTATACACC